>WSFP011383044.1:0-29264 GCA_009831015.1 Picea engelmannii
AAAAAAAAAAAATATTCAAGGAAGGCTTCAACATAAGAATTAAATTGTGATCATCATCGCACACAATCTTCTTAACGATATATAAATACATTGATATCTTATTCATAAGAGATAATGATTTGATCATCTCAAATAATTTTAATAGAGAACTGAAATCAAGATCAAAAGAGAATTTAATAGGTCAACCTCAAATACTTTATATTCTAGAAACAAGGTTACAAAGCATAGTCGAGATCAACCCCGGAGAAATTATTTGTGGAGTTTTATTTATGAAAGATGTTCTTCATTACAAAATCTTTGACATCCATATAGGTTGTTTAAAATACTCCATGTTCATATAATAAAATGTATTATAATAATAAAATAATAACACTCAACAACTCAACCTTGTGCCCAACTCTGAGATTCGAGCATAAAACTATGAGAAGTGGTGTAGAAGAATATATATAAAAAAAAATGGAGAAGATGGAGATTTCTTTATTTTGATCAGAATGTGTATCCATGGATGTACCTTATTCTTTCTCTTATATTCTTCCCCGCCCCTTTTACAATATTGATTCTTGGACCCCTTGATGAAGCCTCTCTTCTCTTTTTAAGAAGAGATTTTCTAACTACCCGAGAAGTTAGGGTTTTCTTCCTCTCTTGAAATTCTTGTAGAAGTTTCTTCTTGAAAAATTATCTTTAATTAATGCCTCATTAATTCCTCATTAATGACTTCACATCATTAATAAATTACATTTAAATTGGGTATCTCTCCCCTTTTAATAATTTTTTTTAATTAAACTTTTATTTTTTAAGCCTTGATTAATTCTCCACTAAAAGAGGATGACAATAATTTAATTTTATGGAAGTGAAAAACAAATTTTTATTCATGTAAACTACTTCTTATGTTCTCTTCATCATCTCAACTTTACAATGATAGGAAATTTTCCCAAATCTGTCACTCAGATCTCAAGATATGAGCTAATGAAATTGGGTTTTCACGCAGGCCCATTGAAAATGAAGCTAACTGGTTTTTTAATTTATGAGAAAATGTATCAAATTTAAGCACTTGAAACCTATACCACCATATTATAAGCTGAAATACCTTTCCAACAGTATAAAGTTTTCATGATTCTGACACCCAAAGCTCAAGTTATGGCCTTCGCAAGATCAATGCTCAGCCATCGTCGATCAAAATTGATGGGCAAATGTGGGCCCTTGGATGAATTTCGTGCTTCCCTTCATAAAATTAAACTTTTTGGTTTGAAAATCTATCCCACATGCATTGATATACTATATTATTTAATATATATATACAAAACTAAGTGTTTGATATACTTAGAAAGAAACACAAGAAGAGAAGGAACTATGGAGCTTGTATAATAATAATTTTATATGCCCATTCAACCACCAATATGCCCATTCAGCAATGATGAGTCACCCAACCAGAGTTTTCCACATGTAATCACTAGGTAGACCAACAATATTCCCATAAAAATATGCCATATGTCATCCAATAAAATCACAACATGTGTCACTTTTTGTGTGTTGCCACGTGTCTTCATTAATTAGTTTCCATGTGGCACCATCCATTAAGTGACATGTGGATGTATCTCATTGGTTAATAAAGTTCCATGTGTCACTTGTATATGATCCTCATATAACTTAGGATAGAAAAAATATTATTAAAATAATATGTCTACGGGCTTACATGAATGAAGAGGTAGGTGAGGAAGTCACCCGCAATAATACATAGTAAGAAATGAGTGTGAAAAATTCTAAGTGTAGGTGAAGTGGAAAGGAGAGGTAAATAGTAGTGAAAAATAAGTTGTAAAATATTCTAATTCTTGAGAATTGGTTGGACAAAATCATATAGTACATCTGGCTAAATAGTATGGCATTGGGGCTTACGGGAAACAATTCTTTAGAATGGGATCAGTATATCAGAGAGTTAAAGGAAACAGGGGTGCAGTTAGATGGAAATGAGGATGAAATAATATGGAATGGAGGCGACACATCGACTGTACTCACAACAAATAATGTTTACTTAGAATTATTATCCATTCAAGAATTGCAGGTGATTAAAGGATGGATTTTGCATATGTGGAAGTGGAACATATAGGAAAAAGTAAAACTTTTCCTATGGCTTGCTGCAAACAATAAAATTATGACATGGAACAACCTATAATGAAGAGGTTGGAATGGACAAGGGAGATGCTCTCTGTGTAAAAAGGAATGTGAATATAGTAACCACCTATTCATAAGCTGCCCATTCACTAAATCAACCTGGGAGAGAATACAAAATATCAAGAACCTCAATCAGTTATGGAGAGGCATTGATTTAAATGACTGTATTACTAATTGGATGAAGGATAAAAAGGTTTCTCCAAGTCTTGTGTCATATCTATGATGGTTTATCTGGCTAGAAAGAAATAATTCCCTCTTTGAAGGAAAAGAACCATCAATTACAGCAATGGTTTTTAAGACTCTAGGGCACATTCAATCTTCGTCAAATTTTCAGAAATCGATACATGCTCGTGTTATGTGGATTGAAGACAAGTTGTACTATCTGGTGGAATATTTTGATGGTGTGGATCAAGGGAATGGTAGGTGCAGCGGTGCAAGAGGTCTCATAAAAGAGTCGGTAGCTAGAGGTTACTGGTGGTATCTAAATTATGGAGAAGGATCTAATACCAAAGTAGAATTGATGGGATTTTGGGCTACTCTTTTCACTGCTAATTATCTATCTTTATCAAAGCTGCAGACTCTCAAAGACTCCAAAGTTATCATAAATTGGATAAACAAAAAAGGCTCTTTGCATGTTAATTCTTTGGAAGGATGGAAAAAAGGAATTTTCCAGCTAAAGGGGAAGTTTTTATCCACTAATTTTTATCACATCTATTGAGAATTTAACAAGATAGTAGATGTAAAATAAAAAAAAGGCCTACTCGAGTCTGAAGGCTATATAGTGCTCCATAAATGGCCTAGTGATCTGCATCATTCTCCAATCATCATCAACTTATACTAGTATAAGCCACATCAGTGCTTCGGTTTTTGGATAGTTTTTTCTCTGTTATGATCCTTTTAGAAGAAGTTTTTGTTTTTCATTTCATTTTTTACTCTTTTGGCAGTGACTATGGATATCATCTTGTAAGGATGGGTGGTTTATTTTAGTGTTACAAATAACAGTCTTTTATTTATGGTTTGGTTCAGACTAGAGTGGAGATATTTCTTCTTCTAGAATCTAGTATTTTAAAGGAGTAGGCATCTTTATAATCATAGGATCAGTATATCCTCAGTTTTGGTAGGAAATGAAATGTGCTATTTCCAAATTATGGTAGTTCTAGAGTGGATTTATGTAAAATTATATTATCAAATTAATATAATGTGTTAGTTTTTTCTGGAAAAAAACACTCATATAACATGAAATTAACATCACCAACCCTCTAACATGAAATCAACATCACCAACCCTCACCAACACATGAACCCGTGAACCCGTGGTAACTCATATATTTGGCTAAGTGTTGGAGAAGTTACATAGTAGACAATAGTAAAAGGAGTTGGGTGCATTATGAAGGTGGCAGGAGTCAAAGTGCAGTGTGAGGGTAACAAAGATAACACATACTCTTAAGAAATATCACCAACTCGTGAACCCACTGTAAGCCATAGTAAATAAAACTAAGTCTGGAAAGTATATAATGGGTCACGTGAAATATGAAAAATATGAAAACTAAAACGAAATATATGGGAAATAAAGGAATTACATGAAATTTGGGAAAGGAAAAAGGGAAAAGGAAAGAAAGGAAAAATGGGATAAATAAATATGGAAATAAAAATAAAAATATATGGGAAAATAAAATAAAAGGGAAATGAATGTGAATGTGGAAAGGAATAAAGGGAAATTGTTGAGTGTGGAAAATGGTAAGGGGAATATGAAAGTAATGAGAGAATGGGAAAAATACTAAGTATAGAATGAGAGAATGAATAGGGGTGAAGGGAAAGGAGAGGAGATAACATGTGACTTAGAAAAATTTTCATATTTCTTCTTTTAACACCTCCATTAGACTTAGAGATAGAAGTATGTGCATCTTGGTCATGGAGACTCTAATTTTGATTCCACGAAATACATGGAGAAGATGATACCGATAGATATGCAATGAACATATAATATTTCAAAAATATTCATCTTCCAAAATTTTTTTTATTATTATTCCAGGAGAGGGAATATATAGGTGACCAAATGTTTTTCAAAAACTAGCTCCAACTGCATGACAGTGACCCCCTTCGGGTTTCTGAGAACAACAGAATATCAAGAGAAATTACCTTCTCCATTCGGATATGGAGTCATCTTCAAAATTCAATACAAAAACTACCTTATTATGAAAAATTGAACTGGAGAAACAAAATATGTGCATACATGATCTACCTACCCTAACTTACTTGAAAAAAAGGGAACCTTAGGTTTAGGAAGATTTCCAATGGAACCATTCAAGCATCCTATTGAATTATGAAATGGGCTCCAATAGTAAGAGAAAGATGGGGGTTGCTACCAATAAATCAAGAGCATGAAAATCATGAGCATGCCCAAAATGTACCACAATGGGATCGAGCTAATATTCTCAAATTTTAGAATATTAAATTCTAAGTGAACTTTAGAATAAATTTCCATTTTTGGAAAATTCGGATTCGGAAATTATTTTCCATTTATGGGAAATCTGAATTTGGAAGTTTTATTCTTGTAATTAATTATTTGATGGTTGTTGGGAAAATATTTGATTTTCCCAACTAACCTCTTTTATTTTGACACATGTGAAAGACAAACTTTTAGTAAATTTAATGTTCAAAGACAAATGGAACAACCAGGTTAAAAACAATTCAGCATGACTCCATGAGTGGGGAACAGGTTTGAGTTACCTCAAGGCTGATTTTTACAAGTGGAAAATGTGGAATTTGATCAATAGAAGCCCCTAAAAATCAGGGATTTGTAAAGATGTGAATTTCCCAAGGAGGGAAGGAAAGACCTAGGCACAAGATGCATATAAAATAAACATATCATGGAGGAGGCAGGATGTTGCTTAGTATGTTGGGAAAGGGAAATCTATTTGTTGTTATGAGCACTGTGAATGTGAGGCAAAGGAATTTATGATATTTGGATGGTGACTATAGTGAAGGAGAATCATTCAGTTTTCCCTTATGGACTCATGGTCAGGATAGGGGTTGAACAGGGAAAGTGAACTTGGTTGTTATGTTCTATGGTTGGGTGGAAAGTAGTTGTTCCATTTGGATTCCAGCATCAGGTTTCAAATATGCATCTTGACCCGTATTCCTTGTCATTGTTATGATTTTGATTATTAATCATTAGGAATATGATGGCTTATTCTAGTGGAATGATACTATATTATTTAACTGACATGTGATTATGGTATATATATATATGTGTGTGTGTGTGTGTGTGTGTGCTTAGACATAAAGAAATGGAAGAACTATTTTATGCTCATATTAGTCATTAAATATGGTTGTACATGTATAATTAATTATATAGATATGAATATATATGTGCTCATGCATAAAGAAATGATAGGACTATTTGTTATGTTACTATTGACCATTGAATTATATCGAATTGGCATTTAAATATGTACATACACAAATACCATAGAGAATAGACAGAACGAATAACAACTCAAATATATTCTTTATTACCACAGAAATATAGTGAGGAACTCAAACTATCGCACAAAAGAAACTATTGTATTCAATCGTTTATTGTTCAAAATATTACAGTTGGAGTACCATAATCCAAACTCCACAACTTCTTATACTATAAACAGAGTTCTAAGAAAATACACATACAATCTATTGTAACCGAAGTAATGCGGGCATAGATCAGAACTCAAATACCTTTCGAGAGAGAGTTTTCCTCCATTCACTTTCCTTGATTTGTATAACCTGCAAAAGGAGAAAAGATGAGGTTTTAGCAAACTATGCTAGAATTTTAATGGAAATCAAATATTAAGAATAATTCAAGGGAAATACTTAGCTTGACACCGACGAAGAAACATATCGCTACTTGTTCTTGTGTGACAATCTTTCCACAAACCAGGAGGAGGAGGTGTGGACCCAAAATCAATTGATGGGTACCCTCGCAAAATAGAAAAGGCCCCCATCATTAATTTCATGTAACCATGCATAAAAACATCACGTATAAAACAGAAAAAGTGAAAGTAAATAACTAGCATCGAAATAGATTGTGCATAGATTAAGAAAGTAGGAAGCACACATTTATATTTCTCCAAACCCTGTGTATTTTAACATTAATTCATTAAAATCTAATGAGGCGCATAATCTGCGACCCATCTATTCAAACGATTAAAACCTTGTTTATATTTCTAATTATAAGCACATAAAGTAAATTTATGAATTTCCACGGAGTGTTAATATATTTACATAGAGCGTATTTATGAATTCCATAGAAGATTAATACTGTTAGATATATTTACACAAAGAATATTTACGAATTTCCACGGAAGATTAATAATGTTAGATATATTTACACAGAGCATATCTACGAATTTCCATAGAATATTAATATTGTTAGATATATTTATATAGAGTGTATCTACGAATTTCCACAGAGGATTAATATTGATATATATCTATTTACACAAAGTGTATCTATAAATTTCCACAGAGGATTAATACTGATATATATCTATTTACACAGAGTGTATCTACAAATTTCCACATAGGATTAATATTGATATACCCAGAGCTTAATTATACGAATTCCACAAAGGATTAATACTACTACATATAATTACACAAAGCGTAATTATGAATCCCCACAAAGGGTTAAAGTTGTTATTTCATACACAAAGCGTAAATTACGAGTTCCCATAGAGTGGTAATATAATTATACAGAGCGTAATTACGAACCCCCACAGAAGGTTAATACTTTTTCTTACAAACAATTACGAATTCCCACAAGGTGTTAATATATTTACACAGAGTGTAATTATGACTTCCCATAGAGAGTTATTATTGTTATTTATAATTATACAAAGGGTAAATTTCGAACTCCCTATAGAGTGTAGATATTTCCTTGTAAATATAGAATGCAAATTACGAAAATCCCCTATGCAGTTTGAAAATAGAAAAGTGGGGATAATAACAATCAGCGTAGAAAGTCTCAGGATTTGTAGGACACATTCCAGAGCATAGGACTAATAGGGTTATAACAGTGAAAAGAGACAGAATAGAGTTCAACCTTTAAAAGATTTCGGGCCATGAAAGAATTGTAACGAGTATGGGATAGAAGAACAACAACCAACTAGGGAAAACACAATAACCCTCCAGTAATGAAACCTTAAACATAGTGGAACCCCAGGAGGAAAACGCTTATGGAGGCACAATGATAATACAATGTAAATCGTCAAATAGAGAGAGAAAAACGAGGAGTTTTTCCATAGACCTCTCTTTATTTATACATTGCATCAAACAGAGGATTCATTCACGGTATACATAAGAAACATAGTATTTTACTTACCTTGCACATAGAAGAACCAGAGGTGTGTTTCCTCCTTCCATCGTTTACCAGGGTCAAGCTTCCCAATTTGTCGGACATATACAGAGCAGGGGAAAATTTTATTTAGAGCGCAGAGGGCGATTTCGCATACAACACAGAGGTAAGTTTCATTTTACAGGACAAAAATGGGCAAACAATGAACGAGTGTGACCTCGAAGGCCTTGCAAAGAGGAGTAATAGTTTTTTGTACACCCTATGTCGTGCCATGTGAAGTTAAGGAGGTGGTGATCCCACGTTGGGAAGTATTGCCTAAGTGTCAATTCTAGAAGGACGAGACATGCCTCTCCATTAATGAAACAACTAGGAGTAAATGCCTACAAACCCGACCTGTCAGCCACCACTAAAACAGATTCAAACCAATTTATTGTTGAGTCATGTTTCTAGTCAGGTAGGGTTACAAACAATACGTTATGTATTGGTATACGTGCTTCACTATGCTAAGGATATATGTTGTTATGGTTCCAACATATTAGTCTATATGTTAAACAATAGGTATATTGTTTGGATAGTATTAATGTTATGGTAACATATAAGAGTCTATATGTTAAATGATAGGTATATCATTGTACTAAATTCAAAACATGTTATGGTATCCATATAATAGGCTTTCTTTTAAATGATATACATATATTGTGGATAGTATTAGTGTTTGGTATCCATATAATAATTTGTATGTTGAAAAATGTATATATGGTTGTGGCTAATGTTCACATTACATGATAGTCTATATGGTAAGTGAAATGTATATTGATCTGGATAGTATTAGGGTTATATCCATATGATATTATATATGATAAACAATACATATTTCGTTATGGTTAGTATTTTGGATAGACTATGTGATAGTCTATAGTCTATAGTTTATAGTATACATTGTTGATCAAAGCTAGGAGAAATATGTAGAAGTAGACGATAGATGATTAATGATAGTCTATTATGCATTTTTGTCAATACAAATAAGTGTATGTTTATAATCCAATAATGACAGTAAATCTGTTATGCATACAATAAAGAAATAACAAAATGTTTAATGGATTATCTTTGTATCACAATCAAGGTTAGAGAGTCAAGGAACTTTAATGTCCCCTAACATTTTTTTTTTTTTTTGGAAATTTGGGGTACATTACACAAGCAATGTGTGTAGAAGACTTGTTTTCATTGGTGGGATGACAATACTTTTGAACCAATATTCAATATAGTCTACTCTTGGCTGCCCCAGGGTGTTTCTATCTTCAATCAAATGAGAAATTTATTTCTTGATTTTTTTTTCTTTTTCCACATTAAAAATTATTGTTTCATTGGCGATGTCTTGTCAATTTTCTTATTCTATGCAAAGGCTATCTTTTTTATTATCATTCTTTTTTTCTTCTGCCAATTCTTCTTGCTACAATTTCTCTTGTGATGTTTCATCGTCTATTACAAGGATGAAATATTCTTGTATACTTGGTGGAGGATTCTCAATTTCATTCTCAAATTTGTTGATTTAAATATCCTCATATGTAGTATATAGGAGGATGGAATTTTATTCTTGTAATTTGGAAGTTTCATCTTTGTCTTCAACAACATGACAATGTACCAGGGAGTAGACAATGTACCAGTGGAGCAACTAGATCATATTCAATACCTTTTCCTTCTAAGGGAGGAAACAAAATCTAGATGGATCAAGCATACCCATGGAGAAATAGGACATCTGGGAATCAAAGAAGGCGAGGGAAACCCACAAAATTCACCCAAGCAGATGAGGTGGAAGAAAGGAAGGAAATCAAACAACGTTTCCCTACAAGAACTAGGATCCCTACTGATAAATTCAGGTAAGATCAAAAATATCTTTCCCAAATCCCCCCACATGATTAAATGAATATTATAACATGGAACATAAGAGGCCTAAACAGCCCATGAAAACAAAGAATCCTTAAAAAAAGACTGAGTAAGGAACAACATGACCTTTGTTTCATTCAAGAGACCAAATGCACTGTAGACAAAATGGAAACAATCAGTAAGAAATATTGGAGAAAGTACCATATGTTGGATGTTGAAGGCCAACAGATGGTTGGAGGTATACTCACGTTATGGAACCCACAATCTCTTAACCTACTAGAAGTTGAAGATATGAGACACACACTCTTGGTTAACATGAAAATCATAGGTAACACCAAGGTGATCCTATGCACCAATGTGTATGGTCCCCATAGGTTGAAGGAAAAAATGAAAATGCTCGTAGACCTAGAAAATCTAAAGGCCAGGTCCCACAACCTCCACTAGATATTGGCGGTGGACTTCAACATAATCATGACACTTGCAGAGAAAAAAGGGGGCACCAGAAGACTGGATAGAGATGTGGAGAAATATCATCTTTTATTGATGCAATGGATATGGTAGACATTAGAACCAACAATGGCCAGTTCACCTAGAATAACAAACGAAGTAATCACTACCAAGTGGATAGAAGGCTCAATAGATTCCTAGTGTCAGAATCCATCATTCTGCAGGGAATAACCTTAGATTGCAACATCCTTCCATGGGGGGGTTCATACCATTGGAAGAAAACTTCCAAACCAATTTGAAGAGTAGAACTTTTATATTTGAGAAATTTTCGATCGAACATCCCACCTTCAAGGAGCACATAAACCAATGGTGGTGCGAGGAATATTTACCAGATCAATGGAAAAGGATGTTCAAACTTTATAAGAGACTCAAGTACATCAAACACAAACTCAAAGAGTGGAACAAGGAAATATTTTGGAACATAAAGCAATGAAAAAAAATATCGAGGAGAGAATGAGGATACTTCAGGAACTCTGCATAGACGAGGGTTTCACAGAGGATTAGAAAAGAGAAGAGATCCAAATGAACTAGTAATGGGAAGAAATATGCAAGCAGGAAGAAACTCTCTGGATCTAGAAGTCTAGAATCAGGTGGTTGAAGGAAGGGGAGTGGAATACCAATTTTTTTCACAAAACCACCATTGCAAGAAGAACCCACAACAAAATCCTGAAAATTAGTGATCATCATGGGATCGAAAGAAAATCCCACAAGGAAATTAAAAATACACTGGTCAATCACTTCTAGGGGATAGCCTAGGAACCCAACCAAGACAGAACTGAGGACATACAAATGATAACTCAACACATCCCCAGGTTTTTCATAGAGGAACAAAATATCAATCTAAACAAACCCATAAGAAAGGAGGAAATTGACCAAGTGGTCTAGGAAATGCCCAATGGAAAGGCCCTGGGCCAAGATGGCTTCAGTGTGGAATTTTTCAAATCTTGTTGGGATGTAGTTAAACATGATGTTTATGGGGTGGTGGAATATGCCATATGCTCGGCCTCCATCCTAAAAGCGTTAAATGCCACAATGATCACTCTAATCCCAAAAGAAAATGAAGCAAGGACCCGAGATCGCTACATGTTGATAGCTTTATGCAATGTTGTTTATAATATAATCTCCAAATTCATAGCCAATAGACTAAGACCACTCCTACCCACACTGATTTCATAGGAGAAGGTGATTTTTGTAGAAGGAAGACAAATACTGGATAACATCATCCATGCCCATGAACTTATACACACGCTAAAAATCCAAAGGAGAGGGGGAATGATAATCCAACTTGACTTAGTGAAGACTTAAAACAATATTAGCTAGCACTATATGGCCAAAAAGTTGGAAGCCTTTGGGTTTGAACATCACTGGATCAACTAGATTTTCAATCTAGTCTCAATGACAAACTACTCACTCCTAATTGATGGAGCCTTAACAAAACCCTTCTTAGCCTCAAGAGGCATCAGACAAGGAGACCCATTGTCCCCCTTCCTATTCATTTGGATGATGGAAGGGCTCAAAAAAATCATAAAAAGCACAAATGCAACAGGGGAACTAAAAGGCATCAAACCCTTAGAAGACTATCCAACCTCCACTCACCAACAGTTCGTTGATGACACCCTACTCCATGGCACATCCATAGTTAAGGAAGAAAAAGCCTATAAAAGAATATTAGAAGACTTTAGGGAAGCCTCAGGGGTGGAGATTAACTAGTCCAAATCCATGATCTATTTCTTAAACATTAATCCTACAATCTAAAGAAACCTAGACAACATTCTGGGGTTTGAACACAAAATGATACCAATGAAATACTTGGGAACTCCCCTATCAAACAGAGCTTGAAAAATTGAAATGTGGGAAGGGGTAATCAACAAACTATAGGAGAGGGTAAAAAATTGGACTTACAGAGCTATCAACCTAGAAGGGAGGCTTATCCTTACCAAAGCGGTTTTATAAGCAATTACAACATATATGATGCCAGTGTTCCCTGCTCCCAAAGGAATACTACAAAAGATAAGATCCATTCAAAGGGATTTCCTATGGCGAGGTACTGAAAATAAAAATAAATGGGACCTGGTATCCTAGGAGAAGGTTTGTCAACAAAAAGGTAATGGTGGCCTAGGGTTACAAGACCCACAGGTAACCAACGAAGCCTACAGGGAAAAACTTTGGTGGAGATGGGTCAAGGACAAATCAGTACCATGGGAAAACCTCTGGAAGGCCAAGTATGCCTCGAACATCAATGATCAAGACTGAATTTGAATCATGGGAATAAGGTAGGGATCAACCATCTGGAATCTTGTTTGGTGCAACAAGAACTGGATTCATAAACACAACTTCTAGGAAGTCAGAAATGGTCAAAGTGCCAGATTCTAGGAGGACGTGTGGCAACAGGAACACATAATGGAAAATTCGGACAGGGAGGAGCTCAAACAAGAAATGGTTGTGCAAGGAAAAACAAAAATCCACCACTACTTGAAGCCAATAAATGATAGTGACATATGGAGGACATGGGACAAACTCAATCTACAAAATAGAGACCGTATCACAACTCCAGCAAAAGAGGTGGAAGAGGAATTGGGGAAAAGGAAAATTGCAATTTCAGAGGACGAGGAATAATTAAGGTGGGGCAGGGAAAATGGGGGGGAATTCAACTTAAAAGAAGCATGATTTTACATTGCAGACTAGCATCTAGAGGAACCAACGCAACAGTGGGGAAATATCTAAAGAAACCGCCAATGGAAAAAATCCAACTATTCAAATGGTTAGTTCTCCACAACTAAATTCTAACCTGGGAAAATCTTAAGAAAATGGGTTATATAGGCCCTTCTCATTGCCACCTCTATCAAGATAAGGAGAAAACAACCAATCACCTTCTTGATGAGTGCAACTACACAACAGATCTATGGGATTGGGTGGCAGGTATCTACCACCAGTCCAATAGAATCTGGGGCAACATCAGCACAACCATCAACAATTAGAATGAGAGCTACAGCGAAAATGAAAAGGTGAACCTCTACTAGAAACTAATGTCAAGGATGATCATCTGGGAAATATGGAAGGAGAGTAATTGGTGCATCTTCAAGAATGAAATCGTACCGAAAGGAAAGCTCAAGGATGCAATTATCTCCCAAATACGAGAAATAGTGCAGAGCCGCAACTACAAGAAGGAAACAACGCAACTCACATATCATGACTCCCTCATCCTGGAGTTTTTCCACCTAAAATATGGGTGCAATAGCACAACAGTAGGGTGGGATCTGCAACTCCAAATAGGATACCACAACTGGACCCCCCCTTCGTTAGGGTTCCTCAAATTAAATTTTGATGGGGCGGAAAAAGGAAACCCAGGAGTGGCGGGGTTGGGAGGGTTGATCAGATATAGTGGAGGTAACATCATTTGAATATATGATGGGAGTATGGGAAACTCAACCAACAACGCAAAAAAATTTGGAGCCCTGGAGATTGGCCTGGAAATCCTAAGGTGTGAAAGGATGACAAACACTATCGAGGAAGGAGACTCCACCTCGGTCATCAATGTAGTGAAGAAACTCCAGAATAGTACTAGAGTAGGAAAGTTTCAGAGACACTAGTGTCTGGTTCTCTCCCTACAAAAAATCTAGGAGCACTTAAAAAATCTAAACATAGTGGAGTTGCGTTGGGTTCGCAGATCAGCAAATGTCTTGGTGGACAAACTAGCCAATGAGGGGGTTGGCAATGAAGGTTCAGAACTAGACACTACCTAGATTAGCCTCCCAAATGACCAACTCTGAACATACTGCATCCACCTAGCAACAAAACACCGTGAAGGTAGGTTAAGCAAGGAAGGTCACATTGAGAAGGGCATTGCAAGGCCTGGCGGTAGGCAAGCAGGACCCAGGAAGGATATGATTCCAAAACACTTTATCACCAATGACCATGCAGGATCAGCATAAATAGTCGGTGGAGGTACGACACCAAGACCCTTGTGACATAAATAATTGCGAGGAAAGAATGTGGGAAAGTACATATGAAAAACCACATGCAACAAGTGATATAAGGAATGAGGGAGTGAAATGTCTCATAATTGATCCTCCAAGCCAAAGTATGGTTACGAAGAGAATCACATTAGGATCTCAAGCGAGTAGGGGTCGGGATATGCACAGGGGTAAAGGATGAGTCATCATGATCATACAAGCTGCCACCGGGAAAAAGGATGGAAGGGATCACCACTACGGACAAGTCATGATAGGAAGGAAAAGATCGTAGTAGGATAATATCAATAAGAGGTAAGACACCATGACTAGATGCAAACAGAAGGAGCGCAATTGCAGGGGATACCACAGATACAAGGGCAGGGAAAGGAAGAATCCCTGTGAAGTTAAGTACAGGATGAGTAACCAACAAAGGAGTTGTGATAGACCAAATGGGATGGTGAGAATGAAGTGCACACATAGGAAGAGGAATCTCGTTAATTGGAAAGGATGTTCTAAAAATTCCACGATGGGTGTCAAGAATGGAGTAGGCAACAAAAGATGCAGAGGGCACCTTCCAAACACTGGTTGCGCTAAAAGGAAAAGCGACCATCACCCGTTGGGAGAAGGAAACCAAAGAAAAATGCATAGGCAAAGCCTAGGGGGCACTGGCACAGGAAGTGGATTGGGTAACTGATCCAGGTGCCATGTAGCCTAGGGAAATCCTCTACCATAAAATAATGGAGATGGCATGGCTAACTAAGATGATGATCGGAAAAGTAATTTCATAAATGGATGAAGCCAGACGGGAGGATAAATAGGACCACAAGAAAATGATGGATGAAATCCTGAGTTGCCTCAGTAACCTGGAAACTATTACCAAACTATTAGTTGAGGTCGATAAGGATCATAAATCCAAGATGGAGTGGTTAGCTTCTCAATTTCACCTCTATCTATGCTATGTCCATCACATGGACATCACACCATCCTATGGCCATGGTGCCCCAACCCACATCAAGAAGACTCGCATGATCTCCCAGAAGGAGGATAACAAGAACCAGGTGGATGATGGGAAGAAACACATCATTGTATTGGGCGAATGAATGGTTAGTTCAGCCATTATCCTCCCTGGCCTAGTGCGTAGTCTCTGCGTCTAGTTTTTTTTGTATGTCTATGTTGATTTTCCTTTTCAAGCTGATTATGGTGGGACTGGACTGGTTTCCTCTAATGGCAGACTAGTCCCACCCCTCGTATATATTAGTAAGCACAACTCGGGAACCCCTGGTCTGGTTTCCTACTAAGAAGGCCAGGAGGCCCCCCTTTTCTATATCATAATCTCTTTTGTAGTAATACAGATTCTTACACTCACTTACAAAAAAAAAACATGACTTGAATTAAGAATTTCATCCACTCTTTGATTAGATTCTTCTTCAAAATTAGGCATTTCATTATCTTTATTCCATATGGGATAGGATGGGTGGGAAGCAACATTTAAAACATCAACAAAATCATATGAATGAACCTTTGGGATGTAGTTTTCTGCAAATGAAGCTTCTAACACATCCCAACTAGTAATGGAGTTAGGCATTAATGAACTATACCATTCAAGAGCATCCTCTCATAGAATTTGTAGGAATAATATACATTTAACATTGTATTTAGTGAGGTTGAAATCATAACATGTACCTTTAACATTAATCAAGTGTTTCTCGACATATTCTAAAGCATCCCCAAATAATGTAGAAAAAATTTCAATACGAATGTTGGGCATTTGAAAGTCTACTTTTGGTAGATTTAAAGGGGTACTATAAAATCGTCTCTTTCTTTGAGTATTGCTCCATTTTCTTGAGTCTTGGAAAGACATTGATGGGCTTGATGAAGAATATAAAGAATCATTATGACATGAATGAAACCCTTCATTTTGAATTTTTCCAGGGAGTTCATTCTCCTGAATCTTTAGTGCTTCTCGTTTCTTTTTTATATTACAAAAAAGGTGAGCCATGCTTACAATAAGAAACAATTTTCTTGAATATTCTTCTTGAAAATTTGAGCCATGGATATTTTTGGTTCCTCAAATATCTTGAAAATAAATCATCCCCAATATGGTCATAAAAAATTTGACGCTTGAATCCGTCAGGACCAAAATGACAACCTCACGAGGACATTACTCCCCATTCATTTTTAGAGAGGTGGTACTCTTCTTGGACTAAAAGATATATCTGTAATATATTCTATTAGGAGAGTGCTAGGAAGAAAACCCTAAATATTTATTGCTTTATATTATGAAATAAAATGGTTCTTCAATAACCTTTGTACAATATTTATGTGCAACAGAAGAAAAGATTAAAGGAGGGCTTCAACATTAGAATTAAATTGTGATCAACATCACACAAAATATCCTTAAAAATATATAAATACATCAATATCTTCTTCATAGGAGAGAATTATTTGATCATATCAAATAATTTTAACAGAGTACCGCAATCAGGATCAAAAGAGAATTTGATAGGTCAACCTCAAATACTTTATATTCTGAAAACAGGGTTACAAAGCACAGTCAAGATCAACCCCGAAGAAATTCTTTGTGGAGTTTTATTTATGAAATATGTTCTTCATTACAAAATATTTGACAACCATATATGTGGATGAAAATACTCCATGATCATATAATAAAATATAATAGAATAATATAAGAATAACATGCAACAACTCAACCTTGTTCCTAACTCTAAGATTCGAGCATAAAACTATGAGAAGTGGTATAGAACAATATATATAAAAAAAATGGAGAAGATGAAGATTTATTTATTTTGATCAGAATCTTGATTGTGTATCGACAGTTGTACCTTCTTATTCCTCTGATGTTCCGCCCTTCCCCTTTGACAATATTGATTCTTGGGCCCCTTGATGAAGTTTCTCTTCTCTTTTTAAGAAGAGATTTTCTAACTACCTGAGCAGTTAGGGTTTTCTTCCTCTCTTGAAATTACCGTATAAGTTTCTTCTTGAAACATTCCCTTTAATTAATTCCTCATGATTTAATTCACATCATTAATAAAATTACATTGAAAGTGGGTCCCTCTCCCCTTTTAATAAAAGTTTTAATTAAACTTTTATTTTTTAAAATTTAATTAATTCTCCACTAAAAGATGACAACTTTTATTTAGTTTTATGGAAGTGAAAACCAACTTTTTATCCATTAAAACCACTCAATATGTTCTCTTTATCTTCTCATCTTTCTAACCATATAATTTTTTCCCAAATCTGTCGCTTGGATCTCAAGATATGAGCCCATGAAGTTGGGTTGTCATGTAGGCCCATTAAACATGAAACTGACTACTATTTCAATTTATGATAATAATGTATGGACTTTAAGTACTTGAAACCTATACCACCATATTATATGCTGAAATACCTTTCCAACAGTATAAATTTTGTGTGATTCTGACACCCAAAGCTCACGTTATGGCCTCTGCAAGATCAACACTCATCCACCGTCAATCAAAATTGATGGGAAAATGTGGGCCCTTGGATGAATTTCGTGCTTCCCTTCATAAAATTGAAATTTTTGGTTTGAAACTCTATCCCACATGCATTGATATATTATATTCTTTAAAATATATAAAACTAATAGTTTGATATACTTAACAAGAAACACAAGAAGAGTAGGAACTATGGAGCTTGGAGGATTTCGACCCTTGGAAAATTGTTGAATATAATAATAATTTTGTATGCCTAGTCAACCACCAATATTCCCAGTCAAGAATGATGAGTCACCCAACCAAATGTTTCCACATTTCATCACTTGGTAGGACAACAATCTTCCCATAAGAATCTGCCATATGTCATCCAATAAAATGATGCCATGTGTCACGTTTTGTATGCTCCTATGTGTCTTCATTAATTAGTTTCCATGTGGCACCATCCATTAACTATCATGTGGATGTATCTCATTGGTTAATAAAGTTCCATGTGTCACTTTGATATGTTCCTCATAGAACATAGGATAGGAAAAATATTATTAAAATAATAAGTTGGTGGATTTACGTGAATGCAGAGGTAGGTGAGGAAGTCACCATCGGTAATACATAGTAAGAAATGAGGTTGAAAAAATCTAAGTGTAGGTGAACTGGAGAGGAGAGATAAATAGTAGTAAAAATAATTTGTAAAATGTCACCATCAGTAATACATAGTAAGAAATGAGGTTGAAAAATTCTAAGTGTAGGTGAAGTGGAGAGGAGAGGTAAATAGTAGTAAAAAGAATTTGTAAAATATTATAAGTCTTGAGAATCAATCAGATGAAATGATATAACATGAAATAACCCTCACCAACCCGTGAACCTGTGAACCCGTGGTAACTCATATATTTGGCTAAGTATTGGAGAAGTTACATAGTAGAGAGTACCAAAAGTAGTTGGGTGCATTATGAAGGTGGCAGAAGTCAAAGTGAATTTTGAGGGTAGTAGAGATCCTTTTGATCATGTCCCCCTTGTTGCTGGAGCCGATCTTCCTCTCTTAGAATTCTGATAGTTAGAAAGTATTTTTCTTTGCCATCTCAGTAACCCCAGTTGATCAGGAATC
The DNA here is from genome assembly GCA_009831015.1 of Picea engelmannii. Taxonomy (NCBI): domain Eukaryota; kingdom Viridiplantae; phylum Streptophyta; class Pinopsida; order Pinales; family Pinaceae; genus Picea; species Picea engelmannii. Next base: position 18,423 of record WSFP011383044.1, read on the forward strand.
AATAGAATGAATCAAAGCTACGAAACCAATGTTTTCATTTGTTGGTTCTGGAAAAACAAGAAATCCTACTTTTTTGGGCCCTTCATGCCTCAATATTGAATTGATTCGAGTTTGAAACACTTGCTTTAGCGGAGGCATAATGAAAATCTAGACCAAGGGTGAAATCATGAATATGGGTGTCTATTTTTCTTGTTTTATGAGAAAAAAACTATATTTTCACAAGTTCTTCAACTTCTGGCATACAAAAGTATTTTTTTTATTTAGAATTTCACTTTATAGTAAAAACAAAACTTGTGAATAATTTTGTTATTTTTCCAATGACTATTTTTCAAAATTGTTTTATTAAGATTCGATATGTCAAATTGAAAATTGTTTAATAGTATGTTCCTTAAACATGAAAGGAATGATAATGAGTTATTTTCCCCCCCAACAATGTATCTATTATTAAACTTTTGTTTTTAACAAACAAAATATACTGCAACAACATACAGAGACTCTATTTTATTATGACTATAATTTTGAATCTAACGGATGAATATTATAATTTCTAGAATTTTTTTAAGTTGACCAAGTTGAAAACGTTGTAGATTTTAAACACATGTTTCCCCCCACCTTGTATCTATCTTATTTTTTACTTAAAAGTAAAATCTAAAAATACCCTTTTGAAAAGAACAGTTTAAGGATTATGAATATAAATTTTTCTAAATTTTTCACTGTGTATTTTTAGAGATACAGATATTTTATTTCACTGAATCATAATGTCAGCTGAAAATATTATGTAGTGATTTAATAAAACAAAAAACAAAAAAATAGATAAAAAGAATAAAAATGAAAACAAATTATAAGAATTGAAAGTAGATTTAATTTTGAAAATGTTGGTGTCATTTTTGAAACCAAATTCTGAGTATTTGCAGGATTCTGCAACCTCCAAAGTTCAGGTAAGCTATAAAGAATTCTTTGGTTCCTGCAAATAGTCCCATTCACTAGTTTTCAGCCGAAAAACATTTCTTTTGGTCGAAAAATGCAATTCGAATGGAATCCATCAAAATTAAACGATTTCCAAGATTTTTAGATGAAAAAGGATTTTTTTTACCGAAAGATGGGTGAATGAATTTTGTCGGCCGAAAAAAATGAAAAGAAACATCGTATCGTTTCATTTCATGCCAAATCGTATAAATGTGCTTTCGGTCGAACACATTTAAGACAATTCATCACTTGTTTCATGGTTTTCTAGAGCACCTAAACAAAGTTTTGAATCATGTTTTTTTATTTTCGTTGAACAAGGTAATTGATGTTTGTTCAAGTTTTTATTGAATAACAATTTATATATTGAAAGATAATTATTGAGAATTTTTTCAAGGTGAAGTGTTTGTTGAACATAAAATTATTGATATTATTTTTTAATATTTTTTGTGACAATGAAGTTTTTTTTAGACTATTCTGAAATGTTGATTTTGTTAACAACTTTTACAGATAACTATACTCATGGGAAACATAAGCTTATGCAAGAGAAAATTTGATCGCACTTGAGATGACACTCACCATAACAATCAAAGGAAAGAGCATTATTGGATAAATAAATGACAACGTGCAAATATTGAAGAGAGAAATGATGATAATGTAAATGGATATTTTCAACAAGAAGAAGTAAAAATATGTATGCATGCACATATTGTCTATATTAAAAGTATAGAATTCCAATTTAAAATATTGTTTAATATAATTGATTGTAATTATGATTTGATGTTTAAAAAAAAAAAAAATAGATTTTTCTCATAACATCGATGAAGATGTTGAAACCAAAATTGAAGTAGAAGACGAATCACCTATAGTTATGTGCATGCATTTAGATAATACAAGATGAAAACTTGTATATAGTTTAGTGAATTTATGTTTGGGTTTTGTTTTTAATATAAACTTTAAATTAAAATATGTAGGAGAATCTATCAACATTGATGATGAAATATTAGAAAATGTTGATACTGAAAAATTTGGGAAGAAATAAGTTAAGCATTATATAAGATATCGAACTAAGAATATGTATAATTCTTTTTTCAAAGATGAATCAGTAACAGTACAAGCTCAACTTTTACTCTGTCTAATAAAGTCAAGAAAGTTAAAAGAAACTACATCATTATTGAGTATTAAAAAGTCGACAAAAGATACAAAGGTGAAACAAAATGTCTTTGACAATATAACTAGTGTATTAAAAGCTTTTGGAAAATCTTGAAAAAAAAATGTCAGTGTTGCACATAGAGAAATACAAACAACAGTTGTTTCATCTAGAAATATAAAAGATCATTTGACACGACACATGGAAAAATGATGGGAACATCAAGAAAAACATTGTACAAACATAGAAAATTCTGATTGCAAATAGATGCAAATGATGAATTGGCTTGTTCGATAGTGATTTATAGACAACCCTAGAAAGATAGACTTGTAGAAACTGTTAAAGAATTGGCCCGTAATTGTTGGTTAACAGAATATCGTGCTTCACCACATACAAGAGATGTGTTGTGATGAACAATAACACAACAACAATACGAAGAACATCCGAAACATATATTTCCAATGACAAACAAAATTGTTCAATAAGTTCAAAGAAGGGCACAAAGAAGTTAAAATTTCCATGAATACATTTGTGCAACAAAAACCATGGTTTGTTAGACCCATCACTATTCGTGACACTTTTTGTTGTCATTATCATGCGGAATTTGATTTATATTACAAGACTTTTCTTGATTTTGGTAAAACTTTATGGCCAAGTTCACCTCCTCCTTCCACATTACGTGCTTTTATATATGAAATTCTATGTGAAAGAGAAAGTAGTGAATTATTTTACCAAACAAAATGTGTTGGTGGAAAGAAATGTGATCGTTGTGGAAAACTAAGTTTGTTTCACTCAAAATATCGTATTGATATGAATGATCAATTATTTTCTAACATAATAGTCAATTGGAAGAGATATGAATATATCAACAACACAACTCCACATTCTTCAAATGTTATTTCCAAAAGGATTGATTTGAATGTAGACAAAATCTGTGTGATATATGTTTTGAAGAAGTTTGAGGAAGATATTTATAAATACACCAAGCATTCACATAGATCTTGATGGAAAGACCTACAATTCAAACAATCCCATGAAGTGTTTCCACCAGGGACAATTTTGTCTGTAGTTGATTTTGCAGAGAATTACACATTCGTTGCACAAAATGAAATACAAAGTGAATATTATCATTCTGATCAAGTCACTATATTTTTCCACGTTCTATATAGACATGCTCAACTGAGTCTTGATAACATAGAAAGCACCAATGAGAATCGACATGTTTTAAAGAATATCACTTTTATATAAGTGATGATCGAGCACACGACACACATTATGTACAACATTGTTTTGATAAATTTAATAATTCATTGAAAGAACGTGGGATCGGATTCGATCAACATTGGATATGTTCAGATGGTTCTACGGGTCAGTTCAAATTTTCACAATCATTATATAGGTTGTGTCGTCTTCGTAAAAAATCAAACATTATACATTCTTGGAATTTTGTTGAGACTGTTCATGGAAAAGGAGAGCACGACGATGCAGGAGCATGTGTAAAATGATCACTTCGAAGGTATCATATGAACCCTCATGCTGATAAATTTGAATCCACTGATCAAGTTGTTGAATGGTGAAAAATGGTGTCAATCCATGAAAATACTCCGTTAAGGGATGTGCAGTAGTGTGTATATATAGACATGTTACACATGTACACATGATATTTTTATTCACATGCTCAAATTTATATTCAATCTTCAATCTTGAATCATTTTCTTGAGAGATTTCAAGTTAACAAGTTCTTGTCTTGTGCAGGTTGTTTTGGTATGTTGGAATATAAGATGTAAATAGATCAATCCCATATGAAGTCGGTCCAATACATGGGACACGGAGAAATGCATTCAGTTAAAAAAAAACGCTATCAAAATGTGTTTGCATTTGATAGAAGAAATGAGTCTTGTTTTTGTTTAGTTTGCATAGAGGACACATAATTCATAGAGATTTGCGAGAAAAGAAAATGCAGAATATGCTAAATCTTGGAGACATACCAAACTTAATATAAAAGGGAAAATGCCACTTGGAAGCTCATAGGAGATGGAATCAAATGAAACTATAGTGTCAGTTGATGGCGATAGACTTTATGATCTTGTTAGAGAAGGTAATTTTTATGTTTAAATTTTTTCAAATAACTTGTAGATGTACTTGTGTGATAATCTAACACGAACTATTTGTTTTCCGATTTATCAAATTATTTGCAGGATATGTATTTTTCATGGTTGCACCTATAGACAACACTAAAAACATGAAATATTATTTGATGTGATGTACAGAACAAAATATGAGGTTATTAGAAGATTTTGATGATAATAGTTTTATATATGAAAGATTATCCATCGTATTGAAAGGATATTTTTTTCAAGAAACCCATCAAACCAATACTCATGATCACTTTCAAGACTTCCATTTATATGTCATAAGTTGTCAATATAGTTATTTGGTATGTGCAATGTGCATAAAGATAATAGAAGTTCAATCAGGAAAAAAAACAAAAGTTAGAAAATGGAAAATGTCCAAATATGGTCGTGAACGAATAATTGAAGATGGAATACCATTATGAATTATTTAAACAAGTGACATGCACATTCCAAAATTTTATATTTTACATTGAAAGTACACGTATTTATGAATATCTAGGATTCTAGAATCATTTCCAATTTAGTTTACTTTCATAGTCCATTCAGTTAAGAAAAGTTGTATTTTTGATGAATTATAAATTTTACCAAGCCTTATTTACAATTTCAGGGAAAAACCTATAGATTGTATCTAGGGAACCTAATCACCAACATTCGAAGGATAGGTGGACATAGGTGTGTAATCTTATGTTTCTTGATAATGTCGCCTCCTAAATCTGCCTTCACCCTCTTCACCAACATTAGAATCTTCGTGACACCCACTCTCTCTTTCATTGTCTTCCCTGGCACTAAACTCATTGTATACACACACATTTGAAACTAATTACAACATTTAACTTGAAATGAATATAAATGCACACAAGTACAACAAAAATAAACAAAATCAAAGAAAAAAACCAAAAATATTTCATTATCCTGATGTATTCCCCACATTCTCATATGTAGGAGTATCAATGTGCAACTTATCTAAAATGGTTTCATCCATAGAAATTTCTTGAGCACATTATCGAGTTGATCTATTCATAGACTCATTTGATAATCTTCTCTGAGTAGATTGTCGTTGGTCACTCGGAGTCTGAATCGATGAAGGGGTTCATCTTCTTCCTTCTTGGGATAGCCTAGAGCATTTGCGAGGAATGTTTGGAGATTCTTGTCTCGACATCTTGCCTCAATATATATCCTTCGGAAATTCATGAATATAAAATTTCATAAGTTTTAGAAACATTAAATGGAAATAATAAATTTATAACACAAGAATTTAAGAACATATATTGAAAAAACTAGAACAAGTATATTTTTTACAGTCATTGACAAAACATTTACTTAACTAAAATAAGAAACAATATCACATGATACATTTTTTTACTATCCTCTTAGATATATGCTTAGAAAACGATTCAAGGGATCATTGATCAAACCCTTGGGGTTGATCTCATCATGACACATGGAACAAATTTTCAAGCAAAACTTTTAGGGTAAAATATCAATAGACTAACTAGAAACATACACATGTGGCACAAACAATAGAAAAGAATGACAACATACTCAAGGTGGAATTATCAAGGGTATGAAGAGGATGACACCAACAAAAAAATGAGGAGGGTGACACCAGCAAGTAGAACCAAAATCCCCAAACAATAACCAAGAAGAGATCTCCAACAAGATGGAAAAGACCAAGAAGAGTGTCGTAGCCACACAATTAAATAATTAAATAAGTCAAGAGAAGGGATCCAATGTCAAGGAAGCTAACTTTTTTTAGGAAAAAGAAAAGAACAAAACCAAAAACCCACACAACAATTAAGGGGGGAATAATTCAAGGAAGGGTGGTTTCAACACAAAGTCAACAATTAAATTCTTCCAAAGTCAAGAAGGCTAAATTTCTTTAGGTAAAGAACAAAACCAAAATCCCACACAACAATTAAAGGGAGCGTAAGTCAAACAAGGGTGATTTCAAGACAACGTCAACAATTAAGTTCTTCTTGAATGGAAAAATGTCCACATGATTCTCATGATATTTTCTTATAATCTTTTATCATCCCAACATACAAGGAATATCACTAATGTGATCATTCTTTTCGTAACTACTCCTAGTTCTCGTCGACCATCCCGGAAGAGAAAAGAATCACGCATTATCTCAACTTGGTACTTAACAAAAAACAAAAAAGGAAGATCAATAATGTGATCATGCTCTTCTTTGGATGTTATTTATTTATACATATGTTTTTCTTCAATAATGGGACAAGCTCGAATTCAAGCTGGTCTCGCTGGATTCCCACTCTGAGCCTATTCTTCAATAAGTTGCACGCACTGAATGAACTTATTCTTTGAGGAAACTTCTATGCAATTGTTCTGGGTTATTATACTATTGGTCATTTTGATTATGATTATGAGATATTATGGATTTGATGATATGTTATTTTTTTTTATTTATATAGACGTGTTATTAACTAGGTTCTCCTGAGTGTGCAGGACTTTGGACATTGAGGATGCAGAGGCATTGATGAAACCCCTTGGACTCTGGATCGAGTCAAGGAGTGGAATGTTGGGTTTGAATGTTGTTGATATGACATATGTACATCTGATTAGATATTACAATGATCGATTATTGTTGTTGACATGATTCGTCTATGGATGCAAGATGATGATAGCTTAATGACCAGACTCACATTTGGAGTATAGGGGTCACGCATGACAATTAGAGACATTGGGGGAGATGTGTGGAAACAACCCTCCCACAGCCTATTAGAACTCTCATCGTGTCTTGAATTGCTGGTTAACGATTACCTAGCTCGAAAATACCCATGATGTCGTGAGGGTAGATTGTGACAGTCACTCACGATGATTCTAAGGGGCGCACAATAAGGAAGGGGAATTATTCCTTAGAGGTCCTTAGTATCCCACAATATCATCTGGAGGAGTATTGACTCTAGGGGTTTGACGTCCACCAAATTCAGTAAAAAGGCGACTAACACCCTTGGAGCACATAGTGTGTCTTGAAGGGCATGTCGCACAAAGAAAATGGAAAGAGGCGAGTGGAACCCTTGGAGCATGTAGTGCGTCTTGAAGGGCATGCCATGAAAATAAAATGGAAAGAGGCGAGTGGAATCCTTGGAGCACGTAGTGCGTCCTAAAGGACACATCATGATTTTAACTGGTAAGTGAATAAACCTAGTGCCTAGAAAACTATGCTTCCTTAGAACCTAGTCGGCCTTAAAATGAATGATATGATAAGTAAAGTTTAAAAAACAAATTTTCCCTTAAAAATGTCGCCCAACCTAGTGAATTTAAAACCTAGGTCTAAGAAGAACCTCTGAACAAAAATAATTAGACATATAACAAGAAGGGGGTAAATAAATTCAAACTTTATTTATTAAATTAAAATTTTTTTTATAATGGAGGATTCAATTTTTTAAAAAAGGGTAATGGTTTTTTTTATCTACATTTACTAAATTAATTTTTAGTTAAAAAGAAAAGAGGGTAAATGGTTGTTTTTATCTACACTTTGTAAATTAATTTTTAATTAAAAAGGAAAAAGGGTAAACAAATGTTTTATCTACACTTGCTAAATTGATTTTTAGTTAAAAAGGAAAAAGGTGGGAACTTAAAAGAAATAGGAAATTTAAAGAAAACGGGAAACTTAAAGAAAAGGGGAAATGTAAAAAAAAAAGTTGAATGTCTAACTTAGTAAGGAATCTTGCCTTTGGAACTTTGTAGTTATGAACTCAACTAGGAATTAAGTAAGGATTAAGTCATTTAAGAATGGTAAGGGAATTTTGGGACACCAGGGAGTATTTTTAAGAATGCTCTTAGGTGGATGAGGGAAATAGGAATATTTAATTAATTAATAAAATTGATTTTCTGATGCAACTAGGGGATCGGGTGAAATGTGTACAGGGGAGGTTTTTTGAAATTAATTAAATGAAAAAGGAATCTAATGAGAATTTTGGAAAACTAACAACTAAGAAAACTCTATAAAAAGGATGGTGGAGGAGGAGTGTGGATCACATCTTTTTGCGTAACATTATGCTTCTGAAATTTTATCTTGACTAAACATTCTCTTGTGGGAGTTGGGATACCCAGCTCAGGTAATGAGTGGTAGCTCGACCTTGCGAGATGATCTGGGTGCCAGCAATCTCTGGTATTGTGTGCATGGCCCATTTGTGACTCAGGGGGATCAGGGGGAAGAAGATTACCCTTAGTGTTGGCTAAGAGGTACCGGTGAAGTCACATCATTTGGCAAGAAGGAGTTGGACAGAGCTCATGTGGGATAACAACTTTAGAGATTTTGCATTTGGATATGGTAAGCATGTGTATATTTGTATTGAATGGTAGTTTAAATATTGTTCATGCACCTTCAGTAATATAGTTCTACTGTATTAAAGTTTAATTTTAATCAGCGTAACACTATCCAGAGATTTCAATTTTATCTTTCATCAAATTGTCTTGTTGAGCCCATCATTTTATGATCAGAGAACTTAAAGTCATCCTAGTCTTATGATCATTGTATTTTGAATTGATTTCCCATGGAGAATCTAACTCTGATTAAAATGACTTCTCTGTGTTTGATTTTATTGATTTAATATGAAGAAAAAATGTGTTTTTATCTTTTTTCCCTTATACTTTAAGTTATTAGTCTGTGCCTAAGCAGTCTGCCAGGAGCTGAATCGACTGTCTTCACTCTGGTGTTTAAGAATGAAATTCAAATTCCCTTCTTTCCTATGCATGGATAATAAGTGAAGGATAAATTTATGTCCAGCTATCTATCCCTTACTTATCTCTGAGTTTTTCTTATATGCATAATCCCTGCGCCCTTCCTAGAATTTATCTTTGCGTTTTGACTGATTCAATGCTGAATGATTAATCTTTACGCTTTCATTGTCAATGAGATCTCTGTGTTTTCGCAAGATGACCTCTGTGTTTTAAGAGGTTTACTTCTACGATTTTATTTTGAATACTTCACAGTGCTTAAAATCAAGGAACACCCTACGTTTACTTTATTTCTAAGTGTTTATGACGTGAGAAGATGACCTGTGCATGGGGAAGGACACCCTACTTCTCACCTTTTGATTCTTTGTGTTTATTGGGACAAGTACCCTTGTGTTCTTAATCCATGAGTATTGTTTAAGTCTGATTAATTTCTTCATTTTCATCTAAACTGGTTAGCGTTGTTTTCCTTCGAAGTATTCTCCCAACTATGTGAAGTAACCTCTATGTTTTTCCTAGAGGAATTCATCCAGCTCTTTGCATCTTGATTTCTCTGAGTTTTGTGTGAAGTTGACTGCGATTTTACCACTGTGATTTTACCATGGCGATTTTACCCCTATGATTTCAACATGATCTCCCTACCTACGCCTTACCACTGTGTTTTCCCACTGTGATTTTAACTCTACGATTTTATTTTATTAGACAACAATAGCAATTCTAAACAGATGTTTATTAATGGGTAGTGATTTAATATTGTTGACATTAAATATTTTGAAAGTGATTTTATATATATTGTATGACGGCGATTGTATGACAATAATCTTGTATATAATATGTATGATAGTGATTGTTGACAACGATCATGTATATATTTTGAAAACAATTTTAAATATATTGTATGTCAGGGCTATCATGTATTAATAGGCAGTGATATCATACTTTTAATAGACAACAATATCATATTTTTAGACAGCATGTCATATGTTTAATAGACATCCACATAATGTATTCAATAGCCAACAAATATATTTGGTTAGATAGCATATTTCTTAGATAGAGATTTGTTAGACAAAGATATAGTGTTAGAGACCGATTTGTTACATAGAGATGTATTTTCTAGATAGAGATATAGCAAGGCTTGATTTCTGAACAATAAAAGAATACTCTCATGTTTTTCAATTTTTATTTTGATCAGAACTATCTCTAAAACGAAATTCACTTGAAAATAGAGATTGAGGAAAAAATTTCTAATAAATTGATTGCACATATTTCATCAAATTTATCGACATTCAAGCTCCTTAGTAGTAATTTAATCGAATGTAGGGCTTAGCAATTTTAAAAAAGATATTGTTGCAATAATGATCGTGATCCTTACTACAATTAAATTAATTGTTTCTATATGTCAATGATTTTATATATGTGTCTTATGACTTATGCAACGAATAGATTAATTGTTTTTTTATATAGCAATGGTTTATTTATCAGTCTTATATATTAGTCTTTTAACTTCTGCCATGTGTAACATCCCGCTCTGGCTCACTTACCAAACTTATTCTTTGAGGACACTTGCTCGCAAGTGATCTAGATTTTTATGATGATAAAATTTTTTTTCATTATGATGCGTTAAGTTATATGACAGGATGTTTTTACTACTTTGGTGTAGACAGGTGCTGCTGACTCAATTTCATTGAGTGTGCAGGGTTTCAGACCTTGAGGATGAAGAGGCATCGGTGGAACTCCCTTGGACTCCGGATTGAGTCCGGGAGTGGGCTATTTGAGTTGTTTCATTTACGGTGATATTGTTTTGTTTTGATGATATGCTATTGATTTTATGATATGTTGTTGACATGATCTGACATGATGGTTGATGATGCAGGCTGACGATAGCTTGCC
>ML853946.1:12832-29263 GCA_009831015.1 Picea engelmannii
CCTCTCTTTCTTCTATCATCTTGAACACTATCCCACCATAACAAGACATGCCATTTTAATATTGTAACATCAAACTTAACCTTTTTGTTATCTTCTACCTCCTTATATTCAAAATACTTATACATGTTTGCAATCCAATCAATCAATTCTTCTACATTAAGACTTCCTTCATACATAGGAAATTCTAAGTGAGGTTTTGAACTTATCTTCATAATTTCTTTTATGATCATTTCTTCTACACTTTCCTATTCTTATTTGACTTCCATATCCTCTGATGGTTATTCTTTGTCACTCATATCACCTTCTCCAAATCATGTTCTCTGAGATGTCTCTATGGCCTGTAAATGTTCTTGCATGTTTCTCATATCTTTCATCAATGTCTCTTCTTTTCACTATCCTTTTCTTATGAGCTTTACTATGCTCACTTTATGTCTCTTCCTCTGTAGCAATCCATTTTCACCTCGCTAAATACCTCAACTAGGTCTCCTTTTGAACCTGTTCTATTGGTATCTTTGGTCCATATTTACTTTGGGCCCCCTCTTTGAGCTTTATATGCTCTTCACACTCCACTATTCAAGCTTCACTAGCTTGAGCGCTTATTCTATCCACCAACTCTTTCCCTTCAATCTTCTGGAAAAAAAATCATATATTCTTCAACAACTTTGCAATATCTCTTTATTCACTTGTATTTCACAATTCTAGTTCCTTCTGAAGAAGATATGAACACAATTTTTGCAGTATCGTCATCATCTTAGCAACACATGAAAACACAAAAAACATGCAACTTTCTTCGAAAATCTGGACAATCTGCAATCTCATCAACCAACAATAGTATTCTTCAGGTTGTACAATACAACAATCAAATTTGAATTTAAACCTTTTACAATCTCTTTTTCAGAGCGTGTACTCGGATACCAAAATTGATGGAAGACCTCGGATGATCCAGGTCCTATATTTCCACGATCTACAGTCTCTTATAAATTCAAATCCAATTAAATCAGAATACTTAGTATTTTTTCTCTTGTAATCTATAGAGAGTACAAGACTTGTGTCCTAGTCTCATTCATGAAGAGAAAACTCACGCTAGCAAAATCCATAGAACACCTTTATCTTTATCCATACCATAAAATACAAGCGCTAACATATCTATTATATGTGCACATGAAACTCTAAGTCACCATAAAATTAAAGAATCGAAACCCATACCTTATATTCTTCTGATCCAATTAATAAAATGTTAATTGTTGTGGTTAATCGGCCCACCAGACACTAGGGGTAATCCAATCAATGTGATTTATCTATATCGAAACCCGACTACCGGGACACCGGAAACATTGGGTCACCGGATAACCGGGTCACCGGGAACCGGTCCTGAAACATAATAGAGATGCATTGTTTTAAATTTATCCCAATCTAGTTAATGTAATTTGCATAACAATAATGCCTAATTTCCCTTCAAGTGCAGGTTCCATCAACCATCCACCGGGTATTAATTAACCAACCTTCACACTTGTTATTTGGCTACGGTCCAGTTGAATTTTAGGGCTTGGATGATTACTCCTCTATACATCTCAAACTCGACTTCGATATCCACTTATCTTCGTGTTCAATCACTCAATATAATACCAAACATATTGCTCCTCGTTGCCTCCACTCATGGGTTTTTTTCTTCACTTGTTGCTGGATTCATTTACCTCTACTGGCTTCTCTCTTGAAATCATCTCGTTCCCTTACAAAGTTCATAGGAATTTTGTCTCTCTTGATCTCGTTCCACCATAATTTAAATGATTCACTCTCGCTATCAATGGAACAATGTACTAAGCATTGCATCTACGTTCTAACTCTCAATCCATATCAACGATAATACATACAATTACAAGGATATCAAAGATCCACATCAAACAAAAATATGATCACACTACATGTACATAATTACAATGGAAATGATCAGAGAAAGGATAATATTGTTCAGTAAATGGGTCTACAAACTTCTATTCTATTAAAACCTTGAATCTCCTTCTCTATACAATCCACACTATTCACACACCCTCTATTTGTTTTCTCTATGATTCTCCTTTCCTCTCTTCTCTCTTTGTTTTCATGCTTCCATTATCTCATTTATATAATTACAAACAAGAATGACTCGAATCACCAAGGATATATTGATATCCTCCAAACTTAGATAAAATACTAACAAAATCTTGTTGGCGCTAAAACTATTCAACTTCCTTAACTTCATCCTAGAACGATCATTTTGTTATATTACATGGAATTTTTAAGGAAAACAAACTCCTCCCTATGTAAACCAATCTAGAACCCTCTAGAAACCCATTAAAACTTAGGACAATATAATTTTACACGATGCTCCTGCATCACATCACATTCTTCAAATATGTCTTCCTTGCAACTCATCGCATAGATCAAAAGTTTCCACTTGATAAGGTTTCTTCCCTTGTGATATATCACAAAATGTTTTTTTTTTCATGCGACATATCACATCTCCTCAATCCAAAACTCTATTTTCACATCTTTGACAACGACAAAGTGTGTATTACACCTAAAATGACTTTGGTCGTGACATGTCACATTGTTCCAAAATTTCTTTTGTCATGACATATTGCATTACATTAAAGTTTGTTTCTGTGTGACACATCACACTTTCTCAAACTTCATGCGAGAAAGGTAAAATTTCTAAAAGAACTTTTCATCCTCCATGCCTCGCATCCTTTGAATCATTCTTTCCTTGCGACTCGTCGCATGGACGAAAAGTTTCCACTTGTGCAACATATCATATAGGATGAAGTTTTATTCCCTTGTGATATATCACACAGAGTTTTTCTTCATGTGAAATATTGCATCTCCTCAAGCTTCCCCTCTACGACACATCGCACTGCACCAAAATTTTGTTTCATGTTATCAAAGAGATCCATATATATAAGGCTTTGGTTCATTCGTTGGAGTTCCCTAGAAATGTTTCCTTGTAATTTATTTTCATTCAGATCACAATATTGCAAATTAAGGAGGTTTTTCATGGAATAAGGAATGGTACCGACGAGGAAATTTATATCCATGTATAATCTTTCCAGAGCAAAGCGATTGTTGACAGCTTGGGGTATGGTGCCATTAATGGCATTTTTCTCTACACTAAGGAAAATTAAAGTCTAATAAATTTGGTCGATGGTGGGAGGAAAAGTACCTATTAGACGATTCTCATACAGAGTTGCATGGATCAAAATTTTCCACTAGCATGACATATCACATAGAATGAAGTTTTCTTCCCTTGAAATATATTGCACAAAGTTTTTCTTCGTGCAACATTTCACATCTTCCATAAATTTGTTTCCTTGTGTTGTATCACATTTAAACTTTATTTAGTCGCAACATAGTGTGTATCGCACCTCAAATACCTTTGGCTACGACATATCACATCACTCCAAACCTTTGTTTTAAAATATCACATCTCGTCAAGGTTTGTTTCTGTGCACATTGCACTTTCTCAATTTTTTCTTCATTGTGAGAAAGAGAAAATTTATAAAAGCACTCATTTGCGTCCTCTCTACCATTACATCCTTCGAAATTTTATTTCCTTGCGACTCATCACATCGAACAAAAGGATATGTCACTTGCATGTCATATCCCTTAGGATAAAAAATTTGTCCCTTGCAATATATCACACAAATTTTTTCTTCATGTGACATATCAAATCTCAAACTTTCTATCTCTACGACACATCACATAGCAACAAAGCTTTGTTTCATATTCTCAGAGAGATCCAAATATATGAGGATTTGGTTCATTTGTTGTAGTTCCCTTAGAATGATACTATTATCACATATAAATGCAAGGGTCAAAAATCATTTTAGTTTTGATTTTGAGTCATAGGTTTTCTTAAGTTTTAGGTTTTTATGTCCCTTTGCTATAGTCATATTTCAAATTTTGATTTAAATAAGCTAAGGTTAGTTTGGCTTTGGTCTAGAGTCATTGGGTTATGCCTTTGTTATCATGACAAGTTGAATAAACTTTGATGAATCACATCTTTGAAACTCTCCATCATCACCTTAACATGTCACACCTCCATGTTGTACGCAAGATCCTCCTTTGTCACCTTTTACCCGTTTAGTTGTTAAATCAGATTTAATCTGTGTGCTCCCAACTCGCTGGGAGAGTTTGCAGCACATTCAAAAGTACGTTGTGCATTCATTTCCATCATTTCATTTATGGATCATGTCAAAGAAGATCTCATTGTTTTTAGAGCTGGTATTTTAAAAAAAAAACCATGGATTATGTCATAAAAGTTTCTAACAGTTTCTTCCAAGTGTGCAAATTGTGTTTGAGCTCGTCGTTGCGAACTGGCTGAAGAGGAGATTTGGAGGTTGGAATAATTGCATACATTCCCATTCAAACTTAACGACATCAAAATCAAAAAAAAGTCCACTAGGTACTCCATGAGAATTTACATGTTGTTTAAAGGTTGAAGGAGAGGTTTTTGTTGGTTTCACCCCTCGGCGTTGTGAACTGATTTATTTTTTTGCTTCTCGCTTTCAAATCCATTTCATTCATTCTTTGAACCTTGATAATTAAACCTCATTACCTATAATACCTCACTTATCCTTCCCATTACTCAAAATTCATTTTCTCCACTGATATTCCCCGGCGTTGTGAACCCTCTGTTCTGGCGCTACGAACTATGTGTTGCAAATTCAGCACTGTGAATCCTCTATTCCAATTTTGTTGAAAAACCTTCCTCTGCATAATTGGCAAGCTCAAATTTAATGGAGTGACTCTGCACCCATTTCAACTTGGATTTTAAGGTTGATCAGTTGTCGGATTAGGTTTAAATATTGTATGCATTTTCATGTTGTTAAATGATACTTGTATTGTCATAAAATCCATGTTTTAAGCAGATAATTCACAGGTGTCTCCCTCTTATTGTAAATTCTAGTTTCCTTTATTTATATATTTTGTTTGAAGAATTCCCTGTCTCATTCATGAAAGTGCATAAAGTGAGTTGTATTAAAATCTTGTACAAGGTCAGTGTATTGAAATTAGTTTGTCATCACCCTGGTTTATTATATCCTTGTTTTCATACATCTACCTATTATTACAACTCACAGAAAGAATTCCTCAGCAGCAGTTATGGACAACCCACATCATAAGAAAACTCATAAGGGAGGGGGAATCATAAGAACAGAGCCCTATGATATGCATCTTTTTTTTTATGAACCCTTGATCAGAGAGGCTTTCCAGAGGGTAGGTTGTATAGTTTTTTTTCAAAAGATGTAGAGGGGTCACCCAAAGGTGGCTAGCGAGTTTGCTCTAAATTTTAATGGGACCAACACTAAGGTGGGAATATTGTAATTTGAAGTCTCATAATTGTCCATCTCCGCTGCAACAAAGATACATAATTGTCCATCTCCGCTGCAAACTGGCACTGGGAACTCATGTTTTGGAGTTTTGAAGGGAGGAAAAATTTCCATGTATCAGAGATCGATGCAAGCCATTTGTATGATGGTCAGTTGCGACTTGGGAGGCCAACTGCCAAAGGGAGATGCACTTAAAGGGATGAATCATCAACCATAAAGAATATATTAAATACATTGCCAACATTAGCCTAAATTTTAGCATTCTGTTTATTTTTGTTGAAGAGATGTAGTCACGCCACTTTGAGGGCACAGGGATCCTTTGATAAGGTTGTTATTCAAATTATAGTGTTGTCACTGGTAGTCTAGGTTATAAAAACATTTTTGTAAGTCTGAAATGGGTTCGAATGGTCTAAGAGGGGACTCACTTTTGATATTGTGTGTATTACAGAAATACCTTCTATTTTATGTATCAGACTTAAGATTCTCTGGATAATGAAAATCAGTTCTTTTTCCTACCATTTTGTTGTCTTCTAATTCTGATTGCAATCCAGTGAAAGATTCATTTGATTGATTTATAGCTTGTGGCAATAAAGGATCTGTTGTAATGTTTTTTACAGATATATCAGAATTCATCTCTTTGATTCTAAGAATTTCTTGTTTCAGAGAGTTCTGCTTTATATGTATGTCATACTACCTGATGTAGATGATAGGCATTTCACATTCTTCTTATTAATTCTTCCACCTACTCATCATATTTTCTAAAACCCTGATCAAAGTTATTCAGAGCCTTATTTTTTGGTGCATATTGTGTGAAGTAAGTTGTGATTGACCCTATTTTCCTGAGTTTTCATCCATTCGCTACCTTATCATAAAACTTATCTCTAACCTATTGATGGTTGTTGAGCTTACACTTTAGCATTCAAAGTGTTTCAATGTTAACAGTTACCTTGTAATGTATTGTCGTTGAGATCAAGAGCTTACAGATTAAGGAGGTTTGTGATGGAATAAAGAATGGTCTATTGCGAGGGAATTTCTACCCATGTATATTGTTTTTAGAGCAAAGAGATTTTCGATGACTTGGGGCATGGCACCATTAATGGCATTTTTCTCTACACTAAGGAAAGTTGGATTCTAAGAAAATCTCACGATTGTGGGAATAGGAGTACTTGTTAGGTGGTGGTTATACAAATCCAACTCCTCTAATTTGGAGCAGTTGGAAAGTGCTCCAAATATAAATATTTGCCTAGCGATGAAGCCACTAGTGGCAATTACAAGGATCCTTAGTTGAACCAGCCTGTTGAGTTCTTGAGGTATGATCCCATCAAGCTCTCTTGATCTTATTTCCAAATGCGAGAGACACAAACAGTTTGTCACTGATATCAATATCTGAACACATGTTTGGTAAACGTTTGGTGTGTTAGAATAAAAGAGATGTACTTGTTTTTCCATAGACAATATCTCAATATTGTCACCCAACCATAGGCCCACAACCACCCCTGAGCACCATAACCTTGACAGATAGAATAATTCTGGAAGTAGTACCAGATCCAATAGATAACCAAGAGATAGCATATCTCTCTTTCTCCAAGAATAGTGCACCAAACATAAAGTCCATAAACTAGAAACCAAGACAAAAATCCCAGTTCCAGTAGTTGGAACTGCACTCCTTCTCCAAACTTGTGTGCCACTTGTTGTGTGTGAGTTGTGAGAGTGTGTATGACCAAATGAGCTCAAGCGCCCTCTATTTATAGTGCTCTTTGTCTCTTAAATATTAATTCTTTTAATGAGTCGACATGTCTTCTAGGGTTTCTATACATTTGTTTAGGGTTTCTCTAGCTTCTGAAACATTTTAATCTGGTCAAAGGTTATACATGGATTTCAATACCTCCCGCAACTACCATAATATCAACACTCCCTCCTAGCTAGGGATGTATTAAAGGAAATGGTCTTGAGCACAAACAGACTATTCAACTGATAGCATCATCATAGCCACACAGTCTATCTCATGATCATGTAGATCAACTCATGAGCAACATCACCACTATCAGTATCATCTGATAGCATCAACTACATCATCTCTTGAAGCCATACTCCATCTGAGTAACTGAGCATGATGTTGAAAAAATCATTTTCTCAACGGAGCGATGCAAGGACCATTCTTCTATTCTGGACATATGTCTTAGAAGAACAATTGTCCCAACAGATGCTGAAAGCCACCCCATGGGCTACAAGGATCATTCTTCTAATCCAAACATATGTCCTAGAAGAATGATTGTCCTAGACCATTTTCCCTCCAGCCACTACTGTGAACTCAAGGAAAATGTTTGTCTTGTACCAATCTCTCCACTCTAGTCACTAGTATGAACTCAGGACCCCCTCTCTCAGCTTTATATGCTCCTCACACTCCATCATTCAAGCTTCACTAGCTTGAGGGCTTCTTCTAGCCACCAACTCTTTCCCTTCAATCTTCTGGAAAAAAAATCATACATTCTTCGGCAACTTTGCAATATCTCTTTCTTCACTTGTCTTTCACAAGTATAGTTCCTTCTGAAGCAGATCTGAACACAATTTGTGCAGTATCTTCATCATCTCAGCAACACATGAAAACACAAAAAACATTTAACTTTCTTCGAAAATCTAGACAATCTGCAATATCATCAACCAACAACAGTATTCTTCAGGTTGTACAATACAAAAATCAAATTTTAATTTAAACCTTTTACAATCTCTTTTTTAGAGCCTATGCTCTGATACCAAAATTGATGGCAGACCTCGGCTGATCCAGGTTCTATATTTCCATGATCTACAGTCTCTTATAAACTCAGATCCAATTAAATCAGAATACCTTGTATTTATTCTCGTGTAATCTATAGAGAATACAAGACGTGTGTCCTGGTCTCATTCATGAAACGAAAACTCACGCTAGCGAAATCCATAGAACACTTGTATCTTTGGTCATAACATAAACTACAGGCGCTAACATATCTATTATATGTGCACATGAAACTCTAAGTCACCGGAAAATTAAAGAATCGAAACCCATACCTTATATTCTTTTGATCCAATTAATCAAATGTTAATTGTTGCAGTTGATCAGCCCACCGGACATAGGGGTCAATCCAATCAATGGGATTTAGCTATATCAAAACCAGGCTACCAAGCCACTAGAAACATTGGGTCACTGGATAACCGGGTCACCAGGAACACCGGGAACCAGTCCTGAAACACAATATATATGCGTTGTTTTAAATTTATCCCAGTTAGGTTAATGGAATTTGCATAACAACAATGCCTAATTTCCTATCAAGTGCAGGTTTCGTCAACCGTCCACCGAGTATTAATTAACCAACCTTCATACTTGCTATTTGGCTACGGTCTGGTTGAATTTTAGGGCTTGGATAATTCCTCCTCTATGCATCTCAAACTCGACTTCGATGTCCACTTATCTTCTTGTTCAATCACTCAAGATAATACCAAACATATCGCTCCTCATTTCCTCCACTCATGGGTTTTTTTCTTCACATGTTGTTGGATTCATTTACCTCTACTAGCTTCTCTCTTGAAATTGTCTCGTTCCCTTACAAATTTCTTAGGAAGTTTGTCTCTCCTAATCTCGTTCCACCATAATTTAAATGATTCACTCTCGCTATCAATGGAACAATATACTAAGCAGTGCATCTACATTCTGACTTGCAATCCATATCAACAATAATACATACAATTACATGGATATCAAAGATCCACATAAAACATAAATCATGTGCTTGAAGGTTTTGATAAAATGTTGAAGGTGATTTAGAGGTATTTCACCTGTGAAGGAAGATTTAACATGGTATACCGATACCACATCAAATTGTTGTTACACTTCACAGTGAAAGAAGTTATAAACCTCCATTTTTATATGTTTAGAAGCATTGGCAAGATGGCTGACAAAGTTCAGGCCAAATCCAATCAAGTGGACACTAGTGTTTTCCACTCTGGTCTTATCAAAATGCTAGTGATGGAAGAATTGAGAAAGAAAAACATTGATTGGGAAACATTCATCACTTCTTCACATTTTCAGCTGAATGTTTCCCCCACTCCACAGTCCAAACTTCAAACCATGTTCCTGATGAGAAGACTGTATATTCAAAGGTGAGCAAGAAGAGAAGGAGTATTATGACTGTTAAATATGATAGATCCAGAAAGGGAGATGAAGAAGGAGGACCCTCAGAGTCTTCACAGAGGGAAGCTTCACCCATGCTAGATCTCATTCGTACAAAGGTTCCTTCAAGCAAATCCACAAGTCTAAGAGGCAGAAAGTTGGTGTTTCCTTTACCCATTGCAACTGACAAGTTCAAAGATAGGAGGCCTCTTACCAAAGTAGCAGCCAAGCAAAAAATCCCTGTGAAGGATGATGTAGTAGGAGTTTTAGCCCATAGGAAAGGTAAATTCATAGTTGTTGAAAACCCTGTTGAAATTGTTGACATCACTACTACTCAAGAAGAGAGCAATCCCACTTTTAAGAGGCTCAAAAGAAAACTTAAAGAGGCAAGGGATGAAGTTGATAAGATGAGGAAGGAAGACTTGAGTGTGAGAAAGAAATTTAAGGAAGTGTTGGATATTCATCGTAAGTCTAATGACAAGGAAAATTTTATGTCTAAAATATTATTTCCCCTCCACAAAAAACTTAGAAATCTTTACAGACAAAATAGATATTATCCAGCTCAGATCAGAAAGAAAAAGACAGAACTTCATCCTTTCAAAGAAGAGTTAGCTAAGAGAAATCTAGACATGTTGGCTAAAGTTGCTACTAGGAAGACTTCCAGAATCAAGAAATGAAGATTTCAGCCTTCAGGACCAGCATCAATTTTGGTCAAGTTTTGGTTTCGTGTTTTGACACATTTGGGGTGATTACCGAGTTTTGTTGACTTGATTATCATTTGGGTATTGTATTTTAATCATGTTATTACCATCATAATACTTACATCACTTTCGGATACTTGATATAAGTTTTGGGCTGATTAAAAGCGTTGATGAAATAAAATAAGCCACTACAGGAAAGTTCGCAGTGTCTGGCGCTGTGAACTGGATGTTGCATACAGGCGTTGCGAACTTACGTTGTGAACTCATGTTTTGGAGTTTTGGAGGGAGGAACAATTGCCATGTGTGAGAGATCGATGCAAGACAATTGTATGATGGTCATTTGCGAGTTGGGAGGGCACCTACCAAACGGAGATGCGCTCAAAGGGACACTTCATCAACCATAAAGAAGATGTTAAAGACGTTGCCAACTTTAGCCTAAATTTTAGCATTTTGTTTATTTATGTTGAAGAGATGTAGTCACGCCACTTTGAGGGAAAAAGGATCCTATCATAAGGTTGTTATTTGAATTATAGTGTTGTCACTGATATTCTAGGTTATAAAAACACTATTGTAAGTCTGAAATGGGTTCAAATGGTCTAAGAGGGGACTCACTTTTGATACTGTGTGTATTACAGAAATACCTTCTATTTTATGTATCAAACTTGAGATTCTCTGGATAATGAAAATCAATTATTTTTCCTACCATTTTGTTGTCTTCTAATTCTAATTACAATCCAGTGAAAGATTCATTTGACTGATTTATAGTTTGTTGCAATAGAGGATCTGTTGTAATGGTTTTTACAGATATAAAAAAATGCATCTCTTTGATTCTAAGAATTTCTTGTTTCAGAGAGTTCTGATTTATATGTATGTCATACTACCTTATGTAGATGATAGGCATTTCACATTCTTCTTATTAAGTCTTCCACCCACTCATCCTATTTTCTAAAATCTTGATCAAAGTTATTCAAAGCCTTATTTGTTGGTGCATATTGTGTGAAGTAAGTTGTGATTGACCTTATTTTCTTGAGTTTTCATCCATTCGCTACCTTAACATAAAACTTATCTTTAACCCACTGATGGGTGTTGATCTTACACTTTAGTAATCAAAGTGTGACTTTCAGTGCTAACAATTACCTTCTAATGTATTGTCGTTGAGATCAAGAGATTACAGATTAAGGAGGTTTGTGATGGAATAAAGAATGGTCTGCTATGAGGGAATTTATATTCATGTATATTGTTTTCAAAGCAAAGATATTGTCGATGACTTGGGGCATGGAACCATTAATGGATTTTTTCTCTACACTAAGGAAAGTGGGAGTCTAAGAAAATTGCACGATTGTGGGAGGCAGGGTACTTGTTAGGTGGGGGTCGTACAAATCCAACTCCTCTAATTTGGAGCAGTTGGAAAGTGCTCTAAATATAGATATTTTCCTAGTGATGAAGCCACAAGTGGAAATTAAGAGGATCCTTAGCTGAACCAGCCTACCCAGTTCTTGAGGCACGATCTCATCAATCTCTCTTGATCCGATTTCCAAATGAGAGAGACCAAAATAGTTTGTCAGTTATATCAAGATCTGAACACCTTTTTGGCAGACGTTTAGCGTGTTAGAATAAAAGAGATGTGATCATTTTTCCATAGACAATATCTCAATATTGTCACCCAACCATAGGCACACAGCCACCCCCGAGCACCATAACCTTGACAGATAGAATAATTATGGAAGCAGTACGAGATCCAACAGGTAACCAAGAGATAGCATATCTCTCTTTCTCCAAGAATAGCGCACCAAAAAGAAAGTCAATAAACCAGAAACCAAGACCAAAATCCTAGTTGCAGTAGTTGCAACTGGAATCCTTCTCCAAACTTGCGCACCACTTGTCGTGTGTGAGATGTGAGAGTGTGTATGACCAAATGAGCTCAAGCGCACTCTATTTATAGTGATCTTTATCTCTTCTCCAAGTCGACTTCTTCTTTTAGAGGCCAATACTTAAATATTAATTATTTTAATGAGCCGACATGTCTTCTAGGGTTTCTATACATCTGTTGAGGGTTTCTCTAGCTTTCGAAACATTCTAATCTTGTCATAGGTTATACATGGAGGTTAATACCTCCCACAACTACCATAATATCAACACTCCCTCCTAGTTATGGAGGTATTAAAGGAAATGGTATTGAGCACAAACAGACCATTCAACCGGTAGCATCATCATAGCCACACAAGCTATCTCCCGATAACGTAGATCAAATCACGAGAAACATCACCACTATCAGTATCATCTTATAGCATCAACTGCATCATCTCTCGAAGCCATGCACCATCTGAGTAATTGGGCATGATGTTGAATAAGTCATTTTCTCAATAGTCTAGTGATACTAGGACCATTCTTCTATTATGTACATACGTCTTAGAAGAACAGTTGTACATACGTCTTAGATGCTGAAAGCCACCCCATGGGCTACAAGGACCATTCTTCTAATCCGGACATACATCCTAGAAGAATGTTTGTCCTAGTCCATTTTCCATCCGGCGACTATTGTGAAATCATGGAAAATGTCTCTCTTGTATCAATCTCTCCACTATGATCACTACTGTGAACTTAGGGAGACAAACCATTATTCTAATCCAAACATACGTCCTAGAAGAATAGTTGTCCATGGTACATCAGCAATATGTGAACTTGGACCATTCTCCACAGGGAGAATCCCTGTCCACCAGCAATATTTCAACATGGACCATCCTCCACGGGGAGGATGTCTATCCACCAAAAATTTGTCCTTCATGGACCATTCTTTGCCTGGAGAATGTTTGTTCATCAACACATTGACTATCCATCTAGCTAACAATCATCTCCAACACTAGTGGTAGTCTCCATGGCAATCAGAGCAATTCCATTCAATAAAACACAACTATGTCTATACATAGTAGTATGCAACTACTATCCAATGGTACACAACCACTCCTAGTAGCACACTGTTATTAACCAATGACTCACACTCACTACCAGTGGATCACATCCACCACAGTAGCATACAGCTATTGTCCAGAGACATACAGTTGCCACAACAATCATATCATCCGATATCAACCTGCATAACAATATCATGATAAACACTGAGCCATCTTGGGCCATTTTTCCATTCACATATGTGATATCTGGAAGAGTATTTCCCTCAAAAGGTTAAACATTAGCCATGGGCTATCTGGACTATTCTTCTCGAGCATAGAAGAATAATTGTCCATGATTTCTGAACCTAGACCATTCACCTAACTGGGCCATCCTTCTGGCACTAATCGTAGTGCATCCTGGAGAGAATGAGTCTTCCCTGGGGAATGAATGTCCCTAATCGTTGAACCTGGACCATTCACCTAACTAGGCCATTCTTTCGGCTCTAATCACAGTGCAACCTGGAGAGAATGATTCTTCCTTAGGGAATGACTGTCCGAACCATTTCCTATGGAAATGATTGTCCTGCACCAACCTCCTATAACAGACCATTCTTTGAATCTCCTCACAACTGTGAACTTCGAAAGAATGATTGCCCAGAAAGGTGGACCATTTTGTTTTACCACTACTCAGAGTGACTTCCAAGAGGAATGATTGTTTGGCCACAAGGGGAATCGTTGTCTATGGTACATCAGCAATCTATCAAATCATTTTCATTACAAAAATGATTGTCCGATCTAGACCATTTTTTGAACTGGAAAATGACTATCCGTCAGAAATCTTGGGCAACTTTCCAAACTGAAAAGTGACTGCCAAGCCTGGACAATTTTCCAAACTGGAGAATGATTGTCCATCGAGAATCTTGGACCACTTTCCAAACAGGAAAGTGACTGCCTAACCTGGACCATTTTTCGAACTGGAAAATGACTGTCCATATATCAATAACATATCAGTGCTCCCTCCCAACCTGGGGGTAATCACTTCCCTTTACAATAATGAAGTCATCTCCACGAGTCCAGCTTGTCCCTTAAGTACACAAACTTTTCATCTTGGACAAAGACTTTACCAAAATATCTATTATCTTCTCATCAGTGGAGATATATTGGAGAACCACTTCTCCCCTCTAGAATTTATCACGAAGAAAATAGTACTTGATCTCAATGTGCTTCGACCTGTCATCGAACATTAGGTTCTCTGAGGACTTCACACAGATCTGGTTATCACAATATATCATGGTTGAATCCAGCACCTGATCAAGTAGTCCAAAAACCATCTTATGGAGCCACACAACTTTCGTACAAGCATCACAAGATGCAATACACTCTGCTTTTGCAGTGCTGAGTGCAACAGACTTTTGTTTCCTACTATCCCATGATATCATGGAAAAGATCAAAATGAAACATATCCAAGAAGCACTTCTTCTATCATCTGCATTCCCTGCCCAATCTGAATCGATAAATCCATTCATTTGTATATCATAACTCAAACGTCTCACAAAGATATTTCAAGGCATGCTTTGCAATTATTCAATTTTGATGGCTAAGTTCCACCTGGAACTATTTTCGCAGCAACGCAAATATTCGGTTGAGTATTCTCCAAATACATTAACAATCCATTCAATTGTTGATTCAAGCACAGGTCTACTAGATCAAAGTCTCTCATCTTCTTCAGATCTTTCATCATGGGAGTTTGTCATAGATTTGCAATCCATCATCCTAGACTTATGAAGAATCATTTCAATACACATCCTCCATCATAGGAAGTTTTCACCACGCTTATGTTATACATGAGAGGCTCTGCACCAGGTTGCTTGAATCCATACAAGGTCTTATTATATCTTCATACATGGGTATCTTTCTGGTATACCTCAAAACCTTGAGGTTGTTCTATATGTTTCTTCTTCAATTACTTTATTGAGAAGAACAATCTTTGCATCCATCTAATGTAAACTCCAACCCATGGATACTGCAAGAGATATAATGGCTCATGTAGAGGTATACTGGAACAAGTTGTCATCATAGTCTTCTCCCTCCTTCTGGGAGAACCCTCTAGCCCTGAATCTTGCCTTGTATCTATTCATGCTTCCATTTATAAGTATTTTTCACAATTTTTCACATACATTGTTCTTCGTCACAGCGTCCTTCTTCAACGTTGGAGTCCATGGAATATTCTATAGATTCCATGCCCTTCCTTCCTGAAAGTTCCAACTTCTTCCTTTCATCATAGGAACATAAATGTAGAAGGAAAACCAAGGATATTCAAGGCTTCTTTTTGAAGAAGACTTCTTCTAGAGTCAAGTGAACACGTGTTGCTTATCATGGCTACTACTTCTAATGAAGAACATGGATAGATACTTCATAGTATTCACAGATTCTTCAATGGATCGTATTATTGGGGATTAGGTCCCTCTCAATGCCTAAATGAGCAATATGCATGCTCTTCTTTTTGAATTATGTAATCAACTCCCTCCATCTGAGAGAGTCCATGCTTTCGTTTGTATCCTTCTTTCTTTCTGCAAAGTATCACAAGTTTATTCTAGTTTCCTCTTGATTGTTGACTTCTTTCTGAGTCTGACTCCCTCTAAGTCTGACTCCCTCTGAGTCTCTTTCAAGTTTGTTTCTATTTCTTCTGATTGATGCCCATCTGGTAGTTGTTGCAAGCATTGTGTCGTCCTTATAAACTTCTTCTATGACAATTTCCGCAAAGATTGTTCATCAAACATATTTCAAAAGGGTACCTGCCCGGAACAAGAACAACAAGAGCAAACAAGAAGTATCTCTCTAGAGGAAATGTTAGTTCATCTTGCAAACAAGTACAAAAGGAATATATATCAATGGTATTCATATGCAATCAAGTATTCATTGCACCTAGCAATAATAGAGCCTTCCAAAGATTTTCTTGTAATGTACCAATCATCACCCTTGGTATATACAAATTTGAAGCTTAACACTTTAATCAAACCTGGAACCTGAAGCCTCACTTGCTATGGAGAGTGTGTTTGTTCTTCTAAATGCACTAAATCCAAGATTATAGCTTCGACAAGGTCTTTATACTTTCCCTACAAACAGGCTCATGTTTTGCTAGATGATATAACTTGGATAGCATATACAAGTGCATACCTTTTGAAGTCTTGTAGCATTGTCCAGTGTGTCTTCCAATCTGAAACTAGATACCACGTTGACAAGAAGAGATTAGAAACTGAATCGAAAGATTCAATGATTAGAACAAGCTAGAAACTCTAGAATTTCAACTTTGAACATAAAATCAATTTGAC
>WSFP011383051.1:0-29262 GCA_009831015.1 Picea engelmannii
AGAAAGAAAGTTACTTGTAGAGAATAAAATGATATGGCACCAAATATTGGGCCATATAGGTGAGAAGGTCCTATGGGCCTTGAAAAAAAAAAAAAAAAAACATTCAATGGATTGAATTATTGTGTTCTTTAATTTGATTTTTTCAAGCATTGCATATATGGAAAACAAAATTGTGTTCAATTTTATTCTAGTTCTCACAAATCTTCTTGGTTGTTGGACTTAATTCATTATGGTGTATGTGTTCCAGTGAAAGTTCATTCAATGTCTAAGGCTTTATATTACATGTCACTCATTGATGATTATTCTAGAAGGAAATGGGTATATTTCTTAGAACTAAATCTAAGGTTTTTAGTTGGTTTAAGGAGTTTAAATCTCTCTTGGAAAATTAGAATAGTAGGAAGATTAAGGTGTTGAGGAGTTATAATGGTGGTGAGTTTGGTTTTGCAAAGTGTGTGTACAATTTGATAAGTTTTGTAAATAGAATGGAATTGAAATACACAATACAACTCTATATACCCCTCAAAAAAATGGAGTTGCAAAATGGATGAACAAAACATTGATGAAGAGAGCTAGGAGTATGCTTAGTGGATTCATCTTAGAGAAGGAGTTTTGGGAAAAAGTGGTTGCTACTACATTTTACTTGATTAACATGTCTCTCACATTAGCTTTCATGGATAATACCTCTATGGAGGTTTGGATGAGCAAGAATCCTTCACTTCAACATCTTCATTTTTGTTGTTGTGAGGCATATGTTCATGTGCCTAAGGAGAAGTAGTCAAAGTTGGATAAAAAGGCTATGAAATGTATCTTCAGCGATTATGGTGTTGGTGTGAAAGGTACAAGCTTTAGGATCTTGTGGCTAAAAAATTTTTGTATAGTAAAGGTGAAGTCCCTTGTGTGCAGAGTTTGATAAGTTTTGTAAGTAGAATGACATTGAAATACATAAAACAACTCTATATACCCCTCAATAAAATGGAGTTGCAAAACGGTTGAAAAAAACATCGATGGAGAGAGATAGGAGTATGCTTAGTGGATCCATCTTATAGAAGACTTTTTGGGAAAAAGCGGTTGTTATTACATATTACTTGATTAACATGTCTCCCACATCAACTCTCATCGATAAGACCCCTAGGGAGGTTTGGATGAGAAAGAATCCCTCACTTTAGCACATTCATTTTTTTTGTGAGGCATATGCTCATGTGCTTAAGGAGAAGTAGTCGAATTTGGATAATAAGGATATGAAATGTATCTTCATCAGCTATGGTGTTGGTTTGAAAGGGTAAAAGTTTTGGGATCTTGTGGCTGGAAAAGTTTTGTATAGTAGGAATGTTATTTTTAGAGAAGTTAAGCATTATCCCACAGAGGTGCAACTAGAAGAGGATGAGAAGAATTCAGTGGTTTAGCTACCACCCAAGATCGGTAATGTTGAAAAATAAAATGAACAAGAAGTTCATGGTGGTCTTGCTGAGGAGGGTTCAGAGAGTTCTAAAGATGAGGAAGAAACTCCACCTAAAACTTTAAGGAGTTCCATTTCGCAAAGAAGGAAACCAAATATGTATAATTATATTCCATCTGAGTGTAGATTTATATTTTTTTTATTTTCCAACATCGATGAGTCTAGAACTATGGAAGATGCAATGGAGATGGAAGATAAGGAATCTTGGATATCGTCCATGAACGAGGAAATGGATGTACTTTGAAAGAATGAGACATGGGACTTGGTCTCATTGTTTGATGGAAAAAAACTCATTGGATTTAAATGAGTGTTCAAAAAGAAGATCAATTTAGATGGCAATGTTGAAAATCACAAGGCAATGTTGGTTGCAAAAGGATATTATTAGGTTGAGGGGATAGACTTTGGTGAGATATTTTCCCTATTGGCTAAGTCAACATATATTAGGTTCCTATTATCTGTAACAACAACCTTTCACTTACAGATAGAATAGATGGATGTGAAAACAACACTCATACATGGTGACTTGAAGGAGGAGATTATCTCATATCTTGATGCATTATCCTTTATACTCTTGCAAGGTATATGACAAGTGGGAGAATGTTAAGCCCCTAGAAAAATCCTCATGTAAATCCTTAGATATTGATTTGTTGTATTTCTATTGTTATATTAGTATTGTTGTTACACGTCAAAATTCTTCACTTCAATAATGTCCCATTATTATTATCGTAAGTGTCGCAAGTGTCGCAAATATCGTATTTTTGTCCTGCATATGTCGCATTGTAGACGTCACCATAGAAACACTGGATACACCCTCTAAGACATGTTACAATAGGAAAACACACCATTTGCCAAGCTTACACAATATTTTTCCTTGGGAAATGATAATCTTAAATGAATTTTTGGATATTAGTGCTCCCATGCTCACATGCAGGGAGCGCTAGCGCTCCTTGTTCACTTAGCAGGGAGCACTATAGCCCTCTGTTGCCAGCTTTGAGGGAGCATCGATTGGTTGAGAGAATCTTGGGAAGAAATCCCCCTTTTTTCTAAGGACAACTATAAATTATCCAAGTTGGTATGGCTCAAATCCAAGTTTTAGGTTGTATCTAAGGGAGATACCACAACTGATGGAGTCATATTGTCAAATTCTTCCAAAGATAACTAAGGTTGTTGAGCCTCTCAAAGCCTATAAAAGGAGGCATTCTCATGGTGAAAAGAGAGGATAATATCAACAAAAAGTATTGTCATTTTGATCATGGATCTTTCGAGAAAGGGGTTGGACAAGGAGGACTTGGAGAGGCTGCTACATATGCATCTATAGATTGTAAGTTCCTTGTAATGTTATCATTAATATATGCTTGGCATGTTTCCTTCAAGTTTGTGTATGATTGCATAGGCTTGTCTTTTCTTGATAAATCTAGCTTAAACTAATCTTGGTAGAATAGGAAGCATGCATTGTATTTGTTGTCTATTGAATTGCAGATCTCATTAAAGGGGCCTGAAGATCAAGCTCAGCCTAGACTAAGAAAGGAAAAGCTTCAAAAAAAGGTACATCATACTTTATTCCTATTTTTTCTTTGACTGGTTTAGCTACATTTAAAGGATTGTCAGTGTCCAATTTTAGTATCTTTTTGTCTTAGTAATAGGGGTCTAGGATCCAAGAGTACATTTACCTATCTGTAGGGGAATTTTCCTACAATAAAAATTGGCAACTCCAGTGGGGAACGAAGATTTTAGTTTCGGTTTATTTCCTTGGTTTTTTCTTATCTTTTGCTCATCTTCAAATCATGCTCGTTGTATTTTTTTTCTCTTTTATACATCTGTTGTCAGTCCTAAAGTCATCTCACACAAACTGGTGAACAATCCTTCCTGAGTTTTTATTTTCCGGGTTGGTTCTTTTTCTTTCTTAGAAACCTGCGCCCTTTTTCCTTTACATCCAGAGTGCTAATTTCAGTATCGTCACTCCCCTGCAGTGCTTTAGGGAGAGTTGTAGCGCTCTGGTGTTGATATAGCCAGAGCACTAATTTTTCTCCTTTTTGAAAAATTGTTGAATACCTTTTTGTTGGGTATAAATTTTTGGGTTCTCTTTTGAGATTAGGACTTGTTATGTCAACTTGTGTCTTCTATCAAACCTGCAACCTATTTCTTTTAAATATTTTTTTATCTTTGTTTGGATTTTATAAGTGTTTCCTTGTTACGAAATCACTCTTTCTCTTTAATATTTTGGGTTCATTTTGATACTTTCTCGTTCATCTGATCGGTTGAAGGTTATTACAAGGATCTCTTTACTGTTCTAATTGGTATTTTGATCCAAACAAATTTCTTAAGTGTGTTTTGTTTTTTTGGCATTCTTTTCGAAAAGTTTAGTTTGGTTTTGCTTCTTATTTGATTGTTGTAAGAGTGTTCTTTTTGTTTGTATGATGCTTGCTTCCAATTCTCTAAAATCCACAATAGTGAAATCTTTTATTGGCATAAGAAGCATTAAATCAAATAAATTCATATTCATAATCAAACGAAAAGATACTTTTTATGATTGGTTTTGGATACTAGAAACAAGTTTTGAATAATTTAGAATTGACATGGATTCTTGTTGAAAACAATTGCATGAAATTTATGGATTTTTTTGTTTGGTAGTGAAGGAAAGAAAACTCTTCTCCTTCCCGTAAATAGAAGTTCATCGAAAGAAATGTTTTCTTATCATTCTTTTTCTTCTTTGGGATTCTATTTGTAACATCATTAGTTTCACTCTCATTCACCTCTAAGTAAAGAACAACCACTAAAATTAATGTTAATTAAAAATCGATATAGAAACTTTTTCTTTTTAGATTCTTCCACCAACATTAGACTAGGATTAGCGCTTTGGATTAGCCTGTGAGTATAACTCTCCAAGGCATTCAAAACAAAATTAGCATCTTGCGATAAGGAGAGTAAATCCAATTTTTGTATAAGCATAGCTGGGATCCCCCTCTCAAACAGGGGTTACGCACGAGGTCGAGTTCGGGAGAGACACGGATATTATCCCTCTGATTCGTAGTAGTAAGATTGTATTTTGGGGGTTATTATTGAGGTCCAACTATCTTCATTTGGTCTCGGTGATTTGTGAATTCCGAATCTGTTCGGGGTCTTATGGGGTTCTACCGATCCACTTGTCCTTAGTTCTCTTGAAGGATTTCAGACTTGTTATCCTGCCCATACGTTAGGAATGGACTGTCGACTATACCTTCCTAGAGGCTGATTGCGAGTTAGTGTTCTTAGTAGCCATAATATTTAGGGTCCTCACACAACATGATGGTGAAGGGAAGTCTTCGTTATACCTAGAACATATGTTGGTCAAACTCACTCGGGCTCCTTGGAGGGTAAATCCACGACTATTGTGTGGAAGCATGCACCAAGGCATAAGTACATTAAGTAGGTCACAAACGTAATGGTTCCACCCGCTCATATCCTATCCCCTTCTCAGTTTGGTCATGCAATGTTGGATTTCATCACCAACTAGTACGGTCATTGAGAGAAGGTTTTGTTTGCATGTTGTTTCTTCTATATTTTTTAGAGTGTGTTGTTGGTTTACTTAATCAATTTTCAAGATTGAGACTGCAGATGATAAAGGTCTTCGTAGATCATGTAGGATTCAAGGGTTTCCTCCGGAAGGATAAAAACCCTTACCTCCTAATTCACCTGAAGACATTTATCGTGAAGAATTAGAAAATCACTTAGACGTTGGGAGCGTTACTACTCCTTTGTTATAAATTCTTGAAAGTGCCTTGGTTATAGTTGAGGATCCCATTCCTCATAGTATCCATGTGTTAGAAGCTCCTATCGAACCACTCCTTGTTCGATTGGACTTGTTCGGTAACGTAATAGAAGAGGAAGTTTCTAGTTTTCCATTCATGACATACACCGAAGCACAGGTGGAAGACACACAACATGATTATGATGAGTACACAACTCATGTCCGATCTGTTGGCATGGTAAATCCACAACAGATACTTGTTCGTTCCATATAGAGGACTCCATCGGGACGTGATCTTTATGAACATTTCAACTTTAGTTGACCACCTCTTGATCCTCATGACCTTCTTGCCTCTGTTGTTGTTGAGGTAGGACCGCTCGGTCAAACTATTGATCGTCCCATCGAACAATTAGTCAATCCTACTACTACATCAACACAAATCCAATATAACGTTGGATTCGTAACACCTAATCATACAGAAGGTACTTCTACCATTACTCCCACCACTACACCTTTTCACACTACAACTCCTTATGTTCCACATAATCTTGTTGGAGCACCTTTACATCAGAGAATGCAGAACCCTGCCATACACACACAATCAACTATGGGACAAATCTCGACTAGGGGGAAAACATCATCTAGTGGGTATGTCCCTTCTGGGGGACAACCACCCTTACACATACCTATCGGGGACAACCCCCTTTTATTGGTCAAACCTTAGTTTTCACAAAACCTAGGGCAGGGGGAAACCCCCTTTTGCTGGAAACCCTTCACAATATTGGGGAGAACCTCAAGGAGGTATGTTTAATAAACCTTACCAAGGAGGGAAATCATACCATAACCCACAAGGAGGAGTACCAATAACCCACAAGGAGGAGTACCAAATCTTATTCCTTCTGGATTATATTTTGGACAACATTATCCAGGTGTCCCAAATACCACTTGGGGTCCTCAAGGACAACAATCTTATCCTACCCAAGGGTCTAATGTTCACCCTCTATAGGGACAAACTGTTTACCCTCCTCAAGGGCAGACTCTTTATCCCCCACAACCTAATCAACCAAATTATACTCCTCAGAATCAACTGGGTTTCCCTCTGCTCGTGAACGTTCCTCGACAACAATCGAATCATGCCTATACCAGTCAACAACAACCATATATGGGAGGTCCTATTGGATACAATTATCCACCTCAACCAGTTTATGGCCCACTGGTGTCCCTATGTCGCATCAGTATCACCCTCAAGTTAACCGACAACTACCATTCCTCACCACGTTGGATCTACCATATTTGTCTTAGTTGACAAATGATCCCATATTACATTTTCCTTTATGGCCGGTAATTCCTTCTAAATTACCTTCTGACATCCCTAAATTTGACGGTAAACTTGGCGAAGACCCTAACAACCATGTTATGGAATTTCATCACTAGTGTTCATCAAACTCATTGATGGATGATTCTATATGTTTGTGTATTTTCCAGCGCACACTCACGGGATCCGCAAGAAAATGGTACATTGAACTTCAACGTGGTACTTTTCAAGACTTCAACTCCCTAGCTATGGATTTTTTCACGTATTTTCAATTACCCATATGTTACGATACTAGTACAAAACTCTTAACCTCACTTCATCAAACGAACTCCGTACATATCTCTGATCATATTCATGAGTGGAGACGACGATGAAGGTTGATTAAAGAGACCATTCCTGGCCAATTATTGGTTGAATGGTTTACTAAATCTATTTTACCCCCAATTTCTCATGACGTCACCATGGGTGGTGCGATCACTAAGGAAGAAGCCATTGCTCAAGCTCAGTATTTAGATTTGGTTTACTTCCAATCCGATACATTGTATGAGTTGATACCAAATGCTCCCTGTACTTCTACCGATCCATCCAAAATGTCTTCCACGACACATGCAGATGGAGTCATTGGTACCATCAAAACTAAATCTTCATCACAGTCAACCAGATCAGCTAATTTCTTTGTTTTTGCACCCATCATAGGTTCGACTTCACTC
Organism: Picea engelmannii; assembly: GCA_009831015.1. Classification (NCBI taxonomy): domain Eukaryota; kingdom Viridiplantae; phylum Streptophyta; class Pinopsida; order Pinales; family Pinaceae; genus Picea; species Picea engelmannii. The sequence goes on from WSFP011383051.1 coordinate 7,209, forward strand.
TCCTCTACACCCCCGCCCCCCAACTCAAATATCTGAGGTGAATGCAGTCCAATATGCCTCTTCGCAACAATTAGGGGGAAAGAAGAAAATGAAAAATAAACCCAAAAAGAATAATAATAATAATAATAATAACAATCCAAAAACAAAAACTCCACCACCTGATCCTGAAAAGGAAACCATAGTGAAAACCAAAATTCACGTGTCTCATTTGTGGTGATGATCATTACACCCGAGAATCCTCATCGTGACGAAGTTGAAAAACTTTTCAAAGGGAATTCCCAAATCCTTGTGTTAACACAGCCTTTTCTTCAGCAGTAGTCCATGGTTGCTCAAGCCCCTACCCCTCCAGCAGGGGGAAATCCCAGTCATCCTCCTTGTGAGGAAGCCTCATTGAGTGCTCATATTTATATGTTCAATGGGATCGATTTAACCACTCGCACATCAACGTATGACACACCAGCTAAACCTGATAAAGAGAAGGTCACTAACGGTACCCCACCAGATCCATCTCCCACCACCGTTAGTCCTCCATCTAGGTCACTTCAGATTGAGAAACCCACTTTCAACTCTATTTTACGCCCTCCCAATATCACTATTCGCAAATCAACTTTTAATCCTAGTTCACATGTAGCCCAAAACTACAACATTGTTGAAGATGTGGCTCAAGCACCGTGTGCTTTGTCTGCTCTTGAAGTTATACAACATTGCCCAAGTCAATGTAGAATTCTCTTGGCTTCCATCGACGCAATTGATCCTGAGTCTTCAAATAATATCATGTTTAACCATGATAACTTCAAGTCACGACTTTCTCACTAGCTTTCTTTTCAAATTGATGTAGTTGTTCATAACCAACACATTCACCGCACCATAATGGATGAGGGAGATTCCACTTGTTTCATGTCATTAGCCTATTGGAAAGGATTAAAATCCCCTGCGCTTAACCAATCCCCTACAATGTTACGAGCATTCGATGGGTGAGGTTTTCATCCTCACAGACTCTTGCAATCCTTAGCCATTTAGTTGGGAGGAAATAATGTCTTTGTCGATGTAGAGGTAGTCGTTTCTCCTCTTGATTACAACTTATTGTTAGGAAGAAGTTGTTTTTATTCCATGATTGTCATCACTTCATCAGTGTTTCAATGTGTACAATACCCCTATCAAGTTAAAATTGTCACTATCAACCAGTTAGATTACTGCACCCCCGACGCTCGCACTCCCTCCACCAACAATATTCCTTTCTTGGGAGATAGTAAGATCACTTATGAAAGTGTTGGTGTAGGCATTTTAAAATATTATTCCCATATGGGTACTTTCCCTGCACCACTTCTTCCCACCACACAACACATTTCCACGATCAATATAATCTCTACTATGGCATATCAATCTTTTGAATCATTTGATCCTTGGATTGTGCCTAGTCCTTTGGAATTCGATGCACTAGGTGACGCTATGCCACTTAGTCCTGTTGAGGCTTCATACGATGTTATCCAATCCGCCTCTCCCTTTTTGGACGACCAACATTTGTTGGCATCCAACACTTATTTGTTTCCATATTGGTTGGATTCCTTATCCTCTAATTTCGACTACATCCTACGGATTTTTCCATCATACGAATCCATTATGGAAATGCTTAGTATCGACGAGGTACCTTGGGACGACAACCATCATCGATCATCTTTTCTCCCTAGTCTAGATGAAATTGAGGAACATATACACTCTATCTTCCCCCCCCCCCCGATGTTGTCAATTCTCCCCAATCTCCTATACTTACCCAGGATACTACTTCCGAAGGGAATTTAGGCAATATCGCTTCTACCATTACTATCGATATTTCAATCAAAGAAGGTATCGTGGAAAATGTTCATCTCAGTGCTAATTGTTCACCCGAGGAAGTGGAAACTTACACCGCTTTATTCAAATAATTACGCAATGTCTTTTCATGGACCTACGAAGAAATTCCAGGGATCGGTCCATTGATCGTTGTGAATGAGATCAAAACTTACGTGGGCGTTAAACTTGTACAACAAAAACTTCGCCCGGTTCATCCTAAGAAAACTGCGGCCATAAAAGCAGAAGTTGAAAAACTGTTGAAGTGGGGATTTATCTATCTTGTTCCCTTGACGAAATGGGTTTCTAACATTGTTTCAGTTGCTAAAAAATAAGGAACCATTTGTGTCTGTGTCGATTATAGCGATCTCAACAAGGCTTGTCCAAAATGCAATTACCCTACACCCTTTATCGACCAAATCATCGATAATTGTGTTGGCAACATTATATTTTATTTCATGGATGGATTCTCAGGGTATAACCAGATCGATATTCTACCAGTTGATTAGCATAAGACAACCTTCATCTGCCCTTGGGGGACATTCACTTATCGAAAGCTACCCTTTGGCCTTAAAAATGCCGGTGCTACCTTCCAGCGGGCTATGTCGTATGCTTTCCATGATATCAAACATATTGTGGAACCTTACCCCGATGATTTACCCGCTCATTTGTCTACTCGACAAGACCATATTGGTTATTTATGGGCCATTTTTCTTCGATTCTGGTTTTACCATATCCATTTGAACCCTCAAAAGTGTATCTTTGTTGTCGAATCAAGTTGACTCCTTAGATTCATCATCTCCAAAGATAGGATTAGGGTGGATCCTTTGAAATTCAAATTTATTCTCACTTTACCCCCTCCTAATAATCTAACCCAACTACAAAGTTTGTAAGGGAAAGAAAACTTTCTTCTTCGTTTCATATGTAATTACATCGAACTCACGAAAGGATTTATGAGGTTGTTGCAAAAAGACACTCCTTTCATCTGGGATGACACTGCTTAATGCTCTTTTGATGCTCTTAAGGACGCATTAACCCATACACCTCTCTTGCATCCTCTGAATTATGCTCGATACTATATCCTTTATTTGGCTGCCTCTACTTCCATTATTGATATGGTGTTAGTCTAAGAGGATCCTAACGATGACGAACATGTGATCTACTATCTGAGAAAGAGTCTATCTGGTCCTGAGCTTCGATATTCACACGTTGAGAAGTTGGCTCTAGAAGCCGTCATTATCGTCCATAGGTTTCACCATTACATCATGTTACGCACTACCACGTTCATTGCAGACTCGAACCCGATGTACCATATCCTTACATGTCAAGTCCTTGGGGGAAAATATTCCAAATGGATTGTTATTCTTCAAGAATTCAATCTCGAGTTTTCCAAATCAAAAGCTAAAACATCGTTGGTTTTTGCGGAACTCATTTGTGATCTTCCCCATGCTGATGAAGATACTGAGCCCAGTGATTCTCTTCCCAGTGAATCTTTGTTCCTCATTAGAATGTAATACCCTTGGTATGGATATATTCTTCTCTATCTTCAAACCCAACGTTTCCATCCCGATATTTCCCATGATGAATGTCGTCATATTTTCCACCATTCTAAATGCTACCTTATCATCGACGACACTTTGTATCGTCGTGGTATTGATATTGTCCTATGAATTTGTTTAACCCACAATGAGGTTGAATGCATTTTGAATGACTGTCACCTGGGAGCTTGTGGAGATCATCATTCTGGGATGGCTACAGCCCAGAAAATTGTATGTGCTGGTTATTTTTGGCCATCCATCTTCAAAGATTGTATTGAGGTTGTCAAACGATGCCCACCTTGTCAGGTTTTTCAAAAAAAGGCATGCACCCACCCTGTTCCACTTCATCCCATTGTCGCCATCGACCCCTTTGCCAAATGGGGCATTGATTTTATGAAATGTAAGCCTACCTCAGCCAGGGGCACGGTTATATCATCGTTGTTGTTGATTATTTCACTAAATGGGCTAAGCCTATGCCCACATTTCTTAACAATGGTTGTATTGCAACTCTCTTTGTTTTTAACCACATCATCACTTTCTTTGGTGTCCCACAAGCCATTGTCACTGATCATGGCTCACATTTTCAAAACTAGATGATGAGTGAGTTGCATGTCAAGTTGGTTTTTCGCCATGAAAACTCATCCCCCTACTATCCTCAAGCAAACGGACAAGTTGAAGATATCAACAAAGTCCTTAATACCATGCTTCAATGCATGGTGGGGAAAAACAAAACCTCTTGGCACTTGCAACTTTTCTCCCCACTCAGGGCTTACCACACCTTAGTGGAAACTGCAACTAGATTCACTCTATTCTAGTTGGTATATGGCATAGAAGCAGTGTTACCAATAGAGTGTGAGATCCCTTCATTGAAACTCACCATAGAAATCATGCCTCGAACCTCTATTGAAGAGGAACGATTCTTGTATTTAACTAAGTTGGATGAAATGCGTCGCGATGTTTCTCTCATCAATGAGACATATCAAAAATGAATGAAGAGTAAATATGACAAGTCTGTTCAACCTCGTACTTTTTCAGAGGGAGACCTAGTCCTCATTTGTGACCAAACTCACGATAAGCTAGGGACAGGAAAGTTAGAACCTCTATGGCATCGACCCTATATCATAAAACGTGTATTACATAGAGGTGCCTACGAGCTAGTTGACTACAATGGAATATCTCTCGGTGAGCCCTGAAATGGACTTTACCTCAAGAAGTACTATGCATAGAACATTTGGCATGTGTGTTTTGTACACTATTGTACTATATACTTTTGATTTGGTGTATCTTTCCTCTTGTGTGTACAAGTTTTTTCTTAGTTGCTTATACTTTGTCTTGTGATTGCGTGCATAGATGAAATCTCCCTTTCCCATCTTTGTCGGGTTTGCGGATGGCGCTAGTCGGCACACCTAGAACATTGCTTCTACAGCTTGGGTCATTTACCACTCTGATGAGTTGGTCAATTTAGGAGGAATTTTCCTAGGATCGGCAACTAATAACATGGTTGAATATCATTTTGTCATCAGACTTTTAACTGAAGCCTCCTCTCTACGTATATCTCATCTGATTATCAACCTAGATTTTCAACTCATGGTTTGTCACCTTAATCGAGTTTATGCCATTTGCAACCCTATCCTATTACGTCTCCACCTAAGAGTTTGTCATCTTGAAAGATTGTTTGAATTTATACAATACAGACATATACCGAGAGAACTCAACACAACATCGGATTTATTAGCAAATTATATTTTGGATCGATATCTTGTGCATAGATAAAAAAATTTAAGAATATGAATCACATGTACATTAAAAACATCACATAAGATAAATTGTAACATCAGAGGCACCACAAAATTCATATATATATATATATATATATATATATATATATATATATATATATATATATATATATATATATATATATATAATGTGTGATAGAAAAAGTCTTTTTACATCAAAAAGTACATAATAGGGAAAAATTTGGGCCCTCATGCCCATCATATCATCATGAAATACTACAAAATATATGGAGGATCCTATTCCTCCTGCACCATGTTGTTCTCCGAGAAGCACACTACTGCACGAGCCACTCATCAGAGAAAGTGGTTCAAACTCTCAGGAACTCCTACTATATGCCTTTATAGATGAATAGGTATGTCTCGCCTCCTGAGAGGTGGGACACCCATAGTCAGACCTCAAAGGTTCCTCTCAACCTCCTGAAGCCCTCCCACTAAAACCTTGTGCTCCACTGCTATCTACACATCCCCACAACGCCCTAGTGTCGACATCTCTGTCGGACGTGATGCACCTCTATCTGCATGATGAAACAAAACATCCTTTAGATCCCTCTTTGTACACATAAAAAAAATAATATAAAATATAAATTCAAAAATACATGACAAGGTTCAGTTTTCTACCTGACACATCCCACTAAATACCCTCTCGGAGCACTAAGTCTACTCTGCCCCGAAAATTCACTTAGGAATATGGAAAATACTCAATAACAATCAACTGCCTCCTCCACCAAGCGAAGAAATCAGTTGTAAACTTGAACGTTGAGGCCTCGTTCCCCAATCTCGTGGACAAACTAGTCCATCTCTCCATCCGTGGCTCAATCATTGGTCGTGATATCAATGCAACAAGTCGTTGCATATGGGGTATTCGCTCCAAAAAGAAATAAACTAAGAAAGAGATGTATCCAAATTGTTTCTGCCTTCCAATCCTACACTTTGTGATATGTTGCTTCACATTTTGAAGGAACCCTTCACTCCCGTTAAATAATCTGGGCCCCACACATTGTAGAGTGTATGACATATGAGATTTTGAATCTAGGTGAGCACTCGTACTAACTACCAAGTTGGTAATGGAAAATAGAATCGATCTTAATGCCAAATCCCTCACGTCCTTGATCACGACTCATCCACCGACTAATCGAGATCCTAGAATACAGTGGTCATCCTCATATACCTCAGTGGGATGAGGAGTTTCTCGATGCCCAGACAAAAGGATAGGAGCCCCTCTCCTTGAGAGGTCGGTCAAAAAATACACATCTTCGAGCTCAATCTTAAGCATATGTGGTCCAATACGAAATGATTGTTCGGCATCATCCCATAATCCAATCAGGTACTCAAGTAACAAAACCTCTTTCCTCATTTTTTGTAGTTTGAAGTACTTGAGGAGACCATAATTTCTCAAATCAACCCTTGCTTGAGGGTTTTGCAAAGGGGCGATATCGTCGAACTCGTGTTCGTGTTCCTTCCATTCAATCATGGCTATATGATTCGTGCAAACTGCAAATAAAACAATTTAAATTTCTTTAGTCAACTTATTATGGCAAAAAAATGTGTATTGCTAGGCTAAAATGAAACAAAATTTTTGGTTTTGCGTCGACGCTCCCCTAAGCCTATTCATAGAGCACTAGCACTCCTTAGGTACGTGCACCAGGGCATTGAAATCTCAATCAGTGAAACCCTAATGCCTTTGAGGGAGCATCGATCCAGTTCGGTGCCTAGTGCTTCCTAAGGAGCCCAAAACACCCTAAAAATGAGCTAAAACACAATTTTAAACCATGAAAATGATTGAAATGGAAAGGTGACCAACCTGGTCCAGACATAATTAGAAATGGTCGATCACAACTCATGTACTCACAACTTGAAAATCTCCCTCCAAAGGTTAGAAATTCCAAAGCTAGAAGAAATTGGTGAAAAATCAAATGGTAAATGAAATTTCTAACCTATTTCACTATTATAGGGTTGATTTTTTGCTAATATAAAGTTTTTCTTGGGTTGTTTAATCTTTTTGAGGAGTCACTAATACCCTGGGCTCAGAATTGTCTATATTTGCAGGCTTCTAAAAAGTATCTTTTTAGACAACCTTGTAACACTGACGAGCACAGTCTTTGTTCTTTCTCGCCCTCAAAAAAAAAATGAGAATATAACCGAGTAGAATTTTATCACTTTTTTGGACTCGTAAAGGTTACACAAAAAAGGAAACCCCTGGAGTCTCCTTTAACCTCTTTTCAAACTCTTTAAAAATGAAAAGATTGTAGAGTGATCTTGCTTCCTTTCACACTCACTTAAAGGTTTTTAAAGGGTGTCTCCCGAGTGGCATTTTATCTCTTTTTCGAACTTCGGAGACTAAAATTACAAAAAAGGACAACCCTGGAGTCGCCTTTAAGTTCTTTTCAGAATCTATAAACATGAAAAACCACAAAGTTTTCCTTCTTTGGACTCGTTAAAATCACACATTGAAGGACCCATAATGGATCGAACCCTTACTTCCTCCAGTTTGTTAAATAAAGGAAGAGGGACTTACCAAAGGTGAATTATATCGAGCATGTGTTATCCTCCTCGAGTTCTTAAAAAAAAAAAGAGGTACTCGTCTATCTAGATGGGGGGGAAATTGAAGTAAGCAATCCAAGTTGTCTTTTAGAATTGTCACAAGTCACTCTTGCAATTGCCCTTGAACACGACACATTGTTTCTACCTGCATCTTGAACACTTGGATAATTCATTGAACCTCTACATTGAACCAATCCCTTGAGTATTTTCACTCCTTTGGGTCATCTGATGAATGTCACAGTATCCACTACATTATGTTTTGGTCCATGTTACGTTTACGATGTCGAGTCATGTTGTTCCTCAGTGTTCAAGGGAAGTATCTGCCTCAAGAGTCAACCATCACAAATTTCCAGTTTTAATACCCGTGTCAGTCCATACTCATTTTGATTCACCATCTTACATATCCATGTCATTTTCATGTCAATGATGGGGGATACATCAAGGCTCTCCTTTGATGAGTCTTTTCTTGTCGACTTCGACACACCATCCGGGACTTAGAAACCATTTAGTACCTTGGGACCTCCATGCCTCAATGGCAGGCCTCCTCGCCTCCGACAATGAGTTTACATCATTGACCTTTGATCTAATGACTCCATGAATGTTTGACTTTGGATCATTTATTCACATTCCTTGGATTGTACTAGAGTACCTTGGGAGTCATTGACATCACTAATGATTTCCCTGGCGCTTGTTAACAATTTTCCTCATTGACCGGTAATCAAGTGGTTTCTACCATGTTCGACATCAAAAAAATCATTCACATGGATAGATTTGTACTACATCGAGATTGGGATGTAGACCCTAGGTTGAGATTTCCGTTGTTATCTTCTTTCCTAGGCTGCGAAGCAGATATTTTGAGCATGTTGATATATTGTCACATAGATCCACATTGTATTGGTTTGTGGCTATGTTTTATCATCTCGTAGATCCACTGTGTATTTCTCAAGGCTACAATCAGTTCATGTCATGGAGGTATAGATCCACATTGTATCTTTGGTGGTTATACCCTTAGTTAGTATCATCATGGATCTCCAGTGTATTTTTTGGTGGCCATACCTTAAGTCCTTTGTCACTCAAGCATAGTGTTATCACTGAAATTTTGTCCGCGGCATCGCATGCAAATGGTTACAAGAATACATCATCTCCAAACACCTATTATTTTACCTACAACACCAAAAATACACTTCCAGAGGGAAAAAACTATACAACTAGTCAAAAAATTGTCATCCGCTAAAACACTAAAGGAAGCACGCGCACAGTGCGTAGGACAAAGAAGCCCGTAGAGCACACATGCACCATATGCACGACTGTGTACGAGAAAATTCGTGCACTCTTGTGACCGACGCATTTATGGTTTTTATTAGCCCCTCACCCACTTCTGGACTAGCTCCCAACTTGATTTGACCCTCAAATTCGAGTTGAATACGAATGGGGGGCTGGTCAAAGACCTAAGGGTGCCCTAAAGGGCCCCTAGTTCAAACTAAAGACTAATTGGATATTGCCTCAAATACATGATATAAAAGGAGGCCATGGGTGCACTAAGAATTTAATAATTTCATAGTATTTTTATGTTGCCTCTATCTTCCCTCAAGAAACCTCTTTTCTTCTTGGAGCATTCTAGCAACATCTCAATAAGCTATTCACCTCACCTCTTGAGGGAATATGCTTGGATTTATTCACCATTTTCTTTCTAGTTTATCATTGTAAGAAGAGCTCTCAAATAGGGGACTCAAGATCCCTCCCAAGGAGGAAGAGGGGATCTATAATTCCTCCTTCCTCTACGGTGATTTCCAACTAATATAGTTATCCATTGGTGGCATAATCATTGGTCATTTGGTTGCTTGATTTTGGTTCAAAGTTTCTTATGCATTTTAGTTTTATTTCTTTAGTTGTTTGTTTATTTCATGTGCTGGGATTGTTTAATTCATGCACTAACCTTTGTCTTGTCTAGCAGGCCCAACTAGACTTGTAAGTTCCCTTCTTTTTCTCATTCAAGTGACAAAAAGGACACAATAGATTGGCAACCATACTGGGGATAAGGTATCAATTTCCTCCCTATTTGGGTTGTTTGAGCACTTCTTTTTGACCCATTTTCCTTGTAGGGATCATAACCGGCCTAGCCTTACCTTTCAAGAGCTAAGTTTGGAGCTGGAGGAGGAAACTGCCACTTAAAATCATGCCCCCCCCCAATTCATATCAGAACGTGCGCGGATGCTCAAGTCCACAGACACGCATTTTGAGCATTGTGCACCAACAACACTTCATTTCTCTATGCACGGTGTGCCAAAAGGTCTTCATTTCTCTATGCATTGTGCACCCATTACGCCTCTATCTGAACTGTAACCCATGCATATGTCCAAAATTCCAACATTGTAAAAGTTTTTGTGATGTTTTGAAGGCCCCTAGCCTTCAAAATCTTTCTTTTATGCAATTTGTAAATGCACCACACTTAGATTCCCTTCCCACATGAAGGGTTAGTCAAAACATAGGCACTTAGGGGGTTAAAAAGAACCATATTTATCCTCTTTTGATTTGAGTTTCCACATGGATGGCTTGTTTTGATTGTAAAAGTTAAGTTGAGATTCTTTACTATCACATATAAAAACACTTGCATTGGGACCAAAAATCAAACTTTAATCATTGAGTATGCTCTTCTCTCGCACCATAGAGCGATCTTGAGAATCAGAAAAGTGATTAAGGGGACATTTCATCTCCCTTAAAAAAAAAATTAGGAGAGGACAAAGCCCCCCTAGGGCTCCTCTTAGTTTCTTTTCAAAACATCTTAAATTTGTAAGGGCCTATACATGCGCACATGTTGCAAAGTTAGGATAGTTTTTGAAATTTATTTCTTAGTTTACATCACTATGAGAGTTTAAAGATCAAAGTAACGGTCCCATAAATTCCCATATGCTTGCAATCTAGGATAGTTTTTCAAATCTTTCTTAGATTAAATCACATTAGGGAGTTTAAAGGATTAGTAATTACTAAGGACCCATATGTCCACATACTAGTTCTTTAGGGACTTTAAAATTCTGCAAGGTTGTACCAATGGCATCTAGTAAGATAGGTAATCAAGATTTGTAAGGGCCACATGAAGTCCACATGCTGCAAATTGACCCCTAACTTATTAAAAAAATTTCACATTTTATCACTTGCTCACACACAAAGTCACTCCTCACTCACATAATTTCATCTCGAATTGTGGAGGTTGAAATAAGTTTCCTCCAAATGCATTCTGAAACATCCCACTGTTTCTTGAAGAAATTATCCAAACCCACTTAATTCAAATGATATTGGTTCACACCCCCAATCTCTCAACCAACCACATCTAATTTTTTTCTAAAAACTCACTAAGTTTTCCTCCATAGGAGGTGCCAAAAGAAATTTTTATTCTAGGTAGGATCTCGGGGGTAGGCATCCAAATAACCCCCTGTTATGTGGTTCTCACATCTTCAAACATTAAAAGTTGACAAATAGGGAACTTTAAAATCCTCCAAGTCAAGTTTTCCTAACACCATAAGGTAGGGAGATACCCGTGAAGGGTCGAACGCTGAGGTATGGTTGTTATGTGTGTCCCCCCTTGACTCACCCAACTCTTGGAAGGGATCCAGCCCGTGACCCATTTCTGAAGCTGAAAATATAAATGTTGTACTTTAATCGAGGTACCTAGTGACCAAATTTAGGACATCTACCTAGGTGAAAATTGTGAGTTGCAATTGCACCTTGATCGGATTTTGTGTGGCTATTGGGAAATATTGCCAGCTCTTTTGAGATATGCACCCTCTACCCCTCATTATAACTGATTGTTTCATCCTTCACTAGTTCCTCTTCTGGTGGCTTCAAACCCCAATGTTGAGTGTTATTGGAAGGTCCAGTGTTATTTGAGAGGAAGGACGTTACATCTTTTTAGGACACGAGCATTTGTTTTCTTTGTTCTCCCACGTGGAAAAAATCCACCTACCCACATGTACGCTTCTTTTCAATTGATTTATGTATGATGCTCATTTGATTACATACGATTATGAGATATATTGTGAAGGTCCAAATTATACAAGTCTCTTATTCATTTATTGCTCTCATCACCATTTGCACGAATTCACTTTGCTAGTCGGACATCATAGGGGACCCACAGAATCCTCGTCATTTCAGACGCTTTCAAAACCTCCCTCCTATCCTAGGAGGAGTTCCTATTATTTCCAACTCATTGGATCAACCATCTCACACCCATGTGAGCACTACTATTTTGGGATCAGCTTTGCTTGGTTCCACTTTACTTGGGTCCAATTCCCAAGGCCAACGTCCACTAGTTCTCCTTTACAAGGAAGCAGGGGGAAAACTTCCTCTCAAAGAAGAAGTAAAACCATGGTTGGAACTAATCCTCCACCACCACCCCCCATGCCATATTTTATGTCCCTTAATATCATTGATTTGAGTAAACTCGCAAATGACCCTATATTGCATGACCCCACATGGCCCAATATGCCTACCAAACTACCTTCAGACATTCCCAAATTTGAAGGAAACTCGGGAGAATATATCACCAACCATGTCATGAGCTTCCACTTATGATGGTCCTCAAATAGAATCATGGACAACTCTGTTCGCTTAAGCTTATTTCAGCGCACACTCACTGGTCCATCAGCCAAATGGTATGTGGACGAAAAATCAGGGTCTCATATGACTTTTGAATCCTTGGCCAAAACATTCTTGACCTTATTTCAACTATTTGTTCATCATCACAATGGTATAGAACTACTCTTTGAGTCTAAACAATCCTCAGCCACGCATATCGCCAACAACATTCATGAATGGCATCGACAACATAGTTTATGCAAAGAAGAAACCACCAAAGAAAAACACCTCGATTGGTTTCTCAGATCACTCATCTCTATCCTTTCCAAAGATGTGCCCTCCACCTTCCCCCAAACTGAAGAGGAGGCCATCAGAAAGGATCAACAGTACAACCTCATTTATGCTCAGTCAGGTTACTTATACACAGTAATACCTTACGCACTAAGACCTGTACCGTTCGCCCAGGAAAAACCTGGGATGTCTCATGCGGCGAATGGATTGATCAGTACCCCAACACACCATAATCCGTAATTACAACCACCACCCGTGTATGGTACACCCCAATATCCACCTATGTATGGAGGTCCATCTTACTACCCTCCTCCTCCTTACCAATAGCCATATCCTGTGGCCCCCCCTCCACCCATAAGTGGACCCTTGTCGGCACCCTTGATGCGCCCGGCTTCTCAACCAAGTTCAGGCACCCCTTCTACCTCAACTTATAACATGGGGACTATTGAAAGTGCTACGCCTTCCTATGCACCCTATGGATCGTTGCCACAAAACAATCCATATTTTCCATTTCCTGGTCCTCCACAACCAATCGTTCCTTTAAAAGGACAACCACATGTCAATGTTAAATTTGTTCAACCCTCTCCCATTCAGCAATTTCAAAATTTTGAACAAATGAATACGGAAAATCCATCCCATCAGTCGAATAATTCCAAGAAGAAAGGGGAAAAACGCAATAATAATAACCCAGGACCAAGGGAAAATAACCTCCAAGAAAACCAACCTGCTGGGAGAAACCAAAACTACGGTAACCAGAACCCCCAAGGGGACAATAAAAAAAACGCCAAGGGAGGAACAACAACAATAACCTATGGAAAAACTTCCCTTGTTCCCTTTGCAGTGATCATGGACATTATACTCACCATTGCCCCCAAATTGTCAACTTCAAATGGATGAAATATTCCATGAATGCGCCACATCCTTCAGCGTCGCTTGCCCCTCAGGAGGCCCCACAATAGTATTTGCAACAACCACCCCTGGATGTATTCAAAAAACCTATTCCATAGAAAGGTGTGATGAATACCTAGTAGGAGATGCATCCTACCCCACCACAAATGGGACAGTATCAAATCCCTGGAAATCTGACGGATTGCAATATCCTCCTAACTAGCGAAGAAGAAATTCTTTTGCAAACACGCAAACGTCAATACAACGTGCCCCCTGAATCTACTCCCACCACATCGGAAGAAGCTCCAACTACATCCGAACAACCCTTGATGATTCCCCTCCCTAAGGCTAAACCCACCATTTGTATCCCTCACATCCCATTACGACGGAATTTCAACAACTCTCAGGCTAGGGCGGCACACAATTATAGTTTGGTCGATGACTTGGTGCAATCTCCTATAACCATGTCATTTTTGGAGGTCCTCCAAACCTGTCCAACTCAATGGAAATCCTTACTTTCTACCTTGGGGGCAGTCAACCCAACTGATACTAGCCTCATCACATTTGATCTAGATTGTGGGGAACCATGTCTCCCCGCTTTGGTAGATTTCCAGATACCAGTTAAGATTTGAAACATCATGGTTCATCGATGTATCAATGATAAAGGTGAATCCACATGTATCATGTCCAAAATTGTATGGTAAAAACTTGGCTCCCCTGAGCTAATATCATCCACCATCACTTTGAGATCTTATGATGGACGACCATCCTATCCTGAAGGGATCTTTCAAAATGTCCCCGTTGAACTCGGGGGAAAAAACATCCTTATCGACATTGAGGTTATCGATGCCCCTCTTGATTACAACATCTTGTTTGGGCATAGCTACATGTACGCTATGAAGTTTGCGGCCTCTATTGTGTTTCAAATGATGATGTTTCCCCACAATGGGAAGATCATCACCATCGACCAAGTTTCACATTACAAGCCTAACCACTCCTCCAACATCGATAACATCTTACCTCTTTTCTGCACTAGTTCCGATGCATATCCACTCATGGATATGGGCCCCAGAATTTTCAAAGACCCATCCTTGCTGGGGGCATACCATGGAGCACCACCACTCATACACCCCTCAACACAAGTGTGTGTCATATTTTCTAATGGAACTGAAACTAGAGATACCATTCCTCCCACTGAGGCTTCTCAACCCCTCAATGTCCCACCAGTTGAATAAATTCTACCTCGGGAATTACCTGAGAACCCAAAGACACCACCTATCCCTGATTTCACCCTTCCCCAAGGGAAAATCCTGGTGTGGGAGACAATCCCCCAAGCTCTCACTTAGATTCCCTTCTTCTACCCCCCACCAGAAGTACAAGTTTTCCAAGCATCCGCAATGCTGACCCTTCCCAACAAGGTGCTCACCATTCCGGTATGGTATCTACACCCACCCGCAATGGTTCCTCAACCATCCCTCCCTCCCCAAACAGAGGGAATCCTAATGCAAATTCTAGTACTAACTCTGGCCACACCTCCTTCACCCCCACTTGCCAGCACCATCGCGACGGTTGGGGGTAGACGGAAGAAGAAAGATCCCATCGCTCCACTTCTTCCTCGAGTTCAACCTCCTTGCACACTATGCGAAAGAGAGGGATACCCCACTAATCGATGTCCCTCTTTTCATGAGTTACGCAATTTGATCTGACTCCCTCGAGAAACCACATCGCTTGTCACTTCACCAAGAACACCTAGTACTACCACTGCATCCCCTACTATAGGAAGTAAAGGGCTACGAACCAAATTCATGTGTGCCATCTTTTCAGAGTATTTCCACTGCACTCATCATTGCCCTGCACTACCTAAGTTTCGAAAGACTCTCACGACAGTACAACAATAATTTCAGCAAGACCCCTCTCCACCCACGTCATTGGGTACCCATGTCACTGGGTACCCACGTCACCAACATTCATTATGTCTCGACCTCAGTCAACAAATGGATGAGGTTCCCTTTCTCTCTTTGTGAATCACTTGATCATTTCACATACCAGTGTCCTTCGATCAATGAATACAGACGTCGTCAAATGACCCTTATTCAAAATTCTCCAACCACCTCACTTCCTATGATTCAAGTAATTCCTCCTATTCAGGGATGATTTTAGGGGCTAAATTTCGCTCATGGGCTAATTTTCCATGGTTTTTGCCAAAAAAAGATTCGCTATTCTAAAAATTATTCGCCCAAATTCTATAGGATAAAATTATTTTACCTTTAAAATCGCCAAAATTTTATACAAACTATAGAGAATCCTTAGAAATTTGAATACTTTTACAAAAATATCGCCAAACGTTTATAGTTGGCATATGTATGATTACTAAGATTCGCCAATGTTTCCACATTTAAAAATAAATTTCCATCCTTAAAATCATCCCTGCTCCTATTCCTTCTCCATATACTGTTCACATCACCTCCCCTGAACCTGAGTCACTTCCCATCCCTCCATCGTTCATGGATAGACTGTCTGAGGATTTTCCCTTAAATCCTCCCAATTCTCTAGTTCATTCCCCCTAGGAAATATTACCCCCGACCATAGTTTACAACCCCCAATTATGTCAAGCACGCCATCGCACCATAGTTGTGATACCCCCTCTATGTATTCACCACTTGAAGACAATCATACGGTAACAATCACCAATATTACTTCCCTGGATCCCTTATATTCTCTCATTTTCCACTGCGACGAAGATATCCTAGAGGAACTAACTACACCTTATTTGCCATGGAATGTGCTCCATCACATAGCGCTCTTTCTCTTACAGGAATCCTTTGACCCTCCTAGTTGTTGGGGTCTAAAGATGTCCTAAAACATCCTTAGTTTTAACATTAATTTATCAACCTGAGGATTCGTCTTTTATCTCAAGAACATCAGCAAAGTCTATGCAGATAGCTTGTAGAGGCTAAAATCGCGTAGCTAAAGAAAACCTGAGTTTATCCACAATCAAGTTCCTTAAATGTTCATTTAAAGATTATAAGATTAAGATCTTATTTAACAGAATTGAAATCTAATTGCTAACATGCTGTGAATGAAAAGGAACTAGCTAACCTGCTAAATTCATTTAATTGAAAAGCAATGATTGAATTTGAGTAAAGACTTGCAGAATTGACTATTAACTAGGAATTGAATTGTTGGAAAGGAAATAGTGAATTATTCTAATAGAAAGAAACTGCAATTGTAATCTAATCGTAAGGAACAACAATCATAACTAGATGGAAAGGAACAACAATTGTAACTTTAACTGAAAGGAATGAAAAATGTAACCTTTTCTAAAGGAACGTCTAATGTGAATCTTAAGTAAAAGGAACAATGCATATGAAAACGTGAGGAATTGTTAAGCAGAAAAACTACAGTAATGGAAATTGGAATCAACAATCATTAACACTCGAGAGATATCTATCTTTTGTATTCAAACTGTATGGAATCATTAACACACTTATGCATTCGTCTTAACTATTGTGAAAGGGGATTGAATCATAAAACAGAAATCGAACTGATACAATTACAGCTGAAATAGTAGCTCCTTTAGACTGGGCCCTTGGTCCTTAGAAGCATTGCTACAAGAAACTCAGTATATAGAAATGGTGAAAACGATCAAATCTTTTATTAACTTCATAGCAGGTAAATCATTCAAAAAAACAGCTTGTGCAAAGTAACTCTGAGTCTGAATACTTGAACGTAATTCTTAGATTGTATTTTAGGATCTGTTATCCTATATATATACAATAATCTGAGTAAATCAAGCCATCATGAGGATCGGAAGATCCTCAGGATTGCTTAACTTATTATAAAGTTACAATATAGAAAATCGAAGCATCTTTAAAACTGCTTTTGCACCAAAAGTCCTCAACCTCCAATGGCTCATGCATGTTCAAGATATCCTCTGCTATTTCGGTTTTGACAATATTTAACCAATCCTGTAACAAAATCAAACAATTCCAACCATATTTTAGAATTCATTCATCATGACTTAAGTAATATCACTAGAAGACATATTAATCATTTTCCATTCTATTTATCCCTAATTAACAGAAAAGTCACTCGAGATTGTATCACAAACTGTATGAATAAGGAGGACATTTGTACTTTTTTCATAACCAAACATACCCCTCGGCTTACCTTCTTGCATATCCTCATGCAAGATGAGATATTACATGTAAAGCAGTGATGTTGTAAGGAGGGAAAGTTGGTTCACCAGGTGTCCTGAACCCATTACTTCTTTTTAGCTCTTCAAAAGCAACATCCTCCCTTTTCTTGTTAATTTGATAATCCTTCTGGTAACTTTCTAGAGGAAACCAGAGGATAGGGGTATTATACCTGCATTCAATCCAAGCAGGTCCTTCCTCCAAGAGTAGTCTAGAATACCTTTCTACTCTGTAAGTAGTTGCAAAGAAATTCCTGAACCTGAAGGGCTCCTTAATTTTGATTTCATTGGAGGATGCACCCCATCTCATCTTAGAAGCAACAAGGGCTTATTCTTTGAGTTCTCTAAAGTATATGATGCTTGAATGAATAACCTGTCTATGGATGGGGGATAGAGAATCTCTGACCCCCCCCCTTTTCATAAAGGTTATATGTTTCATAATGGTTGGAAAGGACTTGAGAGGTTCTCCTCTTATCCAGATATCTAACCCTGTTTCCCTTTTTATAAAATTCTTGTGGGCCTTGCCCCATCTAACTTGGTTTTTAGTAAAGGACAGGAATGCCTGGAACTAAATATCTCCAATAAAGGGATCAGGGTTATTTTTCTTGTCATCTTCCAAAATGAAATTATGGAAGTATAATTCACATAGAAAATACTGCACCTTTTCTTCTTGCTCTCTAAAACATGAAATGAACTCAGGGACAGTGGAAAATGTAATCGCCTTACCTACTCTGATGGATTTTACCCTTAACAACAGGTAACATTCCAGCAAGAATAGGGTATAATTGGTGGTGGGGGCTCTACAATTGATTGCATCAGAGTAAACATCACAGATCTCCTTGATTTGCTCCAAATCTTTTTCAAATTGACTTTGCATTTTCTTAACCTTGTCTTGGGCTTTGGTGAGCTCAGCATGTGTTTCACTTTATGTCGCTGACATATCCTTTAGTTGTTTAACAACCTTTTGATGTTCATCCCTAGTGATCATTTCTTCTCTGGATTGAGTTAAGTCTTGTTGAGCTTGTACTAACTCATCCTTTAGCCTATCAATAACAACATCTTGTTCCTGAGACTGAGCTGCTCGATATTCTTCTATAGTTCCCATCTCATCTCTGGATTGAGTTAATCCTTGCTAAGCTTGTATAAGATTTGTTTCCAATCTATCAACGATGGAATTCTGTTCCTGAGATTGGAATGCTAGATGTTCTGCCATAGTTGTCAATTCATTCCTACTTTGAATCAAGCTTTGTTGGAAGTGTATCAATTCTTCCTCCAATCTCCTAATGGTGGAGTCTTGTTTGAGGGATTGAGGTATTTACTCTAAGACTAGGGTATATGTGTGTACCTTAGCATCAACAGTTTCTGAAGGAATTTCCTCCTGATTCTTAGATGTTGCATCCTCTACTGTTATCTCTTCAAGGTCTATCTATGTTTCCATAGAGTTTGTAGTGACCGTTCTTTTAGGAAGAGGGTGTCTCCCCTACACTCTAGACTTTTTGTTTCTCTTTCTTTGGTGGGCCTTATCTATTTGTTCTAAATTCTTCCTCAATTCTTTAATAATTCCTCTAAGTTTGCCAACCTTTAGTTTTAATGCTTCAACTTTTTCAACCTTTCTCTTTAACATCTTGTTCTCCTTTTTCAGCTTTCTAATTTTCTTATGGCTTTTGCCTGCTTTATGTTTGTGAGGAGTCTCAAGGTCTTCTTTATTCTCATCAACAAGTAGTTGTTATTCTGTTCCTTTCAAGTGCTCTGTCCATTCAAGAGGGCTTCTTTCCTCAAAATGTGGTTCCTCATATGTTGTGTCCTCAGGAAATGACATTTTGATATCAGAGAAATTTTCAGCAGGATTTGAAGAATAGGCTCGTTCTTGATATCCTTTTGATTTATCTCTGTCAATTGAGGCTCCTAAGCTCCCTAAAACATGAGTTATTTCTTCTTCATATATTTTCAAGCATTGTTCTATCATTTTCTCTGATGCTAGTTGGGTGTCTTCTTGACTGTTTCCCTGTGAAGTTTGTTCTATATGCTCAATGCCCTAGTCATTTTCATGTAAGGGTTTTCTGTTGTGTTCTGAATTTCTTTAGGGTTTCTTGTTCGTCTGTTTCTCCTCGTTCTCTTTCTCCTCGTTCTCTCAATGGGGTTTTAGGAGCATCCATTTCTATTTTTCTCTTTCTAGTTAGTGGCCCTGCTTGTGGGGTTTGAGCCTTTGTCTGTGAGGTCTGAGCCTCTGTCCGTGAGGTATGAACCTCTGTCATTTGAACAGGATCTGCCTCGAATTCACGGGTATGAACCTCCTCTCCTTGTATCTCTTCAGTTTCCTGTAATGGGTTTTCATGACATAATTCGGGTTGTTCCGGTTGTAGAGGTTTATTGGACCCAATAAGATTATCCCAGGTCAATTGGGTTTGACTTAGTGCCTTACTTACTATCAATTTAATTAATCCATGATGGCTGATAATAGTAACAGGATCCTTGGACTTCTGTGTTCTTAAGGCAACCTCATGTAACATGGCACTTAGGAAGAAAGGTAGATTGATTATTAACCGTTGTTTGAGTGCCACTAGAAATTTGAGATGGCATGGTCGGATTACATCGTATCATCCATCGAAGGTGATGCACCTCTGAATTACCCCTGTCAGTTCTTTCATGGTTCACTGAGGGTGCTGGGGTTAAGTCCCTTTCCATTTTTGTCCAACTATTCTCCAGGGTCTACGAAAGATTCTAAAGCTTCCTTGAGCGTTGTATATCTTCCTGACCATTGAATTCCCATATTAGGGATACCTGTAAATTCTGCTACAATTTCTGGAGTAATTGGAATTCGTATGTCCTGAACTATGGAGATTTCTCCTTGCAAATTCTGAAAGAATTCAAGCGTGATGTTTGTATCAGACCCTTGCAAACGGTTGAAGTACTTCGTCCACCCTAAGCGGTGTAGGATTTCTCTTTCCTGCTATGTTACCTGTAGTAATGTTGTCTCCCTGCGCATGCTTCGGCCACCCATATCTCTGTGAGAAAATAAGAACGACTATCGTTCCTAGTTGCAAATTTGGTTAAACCATCTTGGAGGAATAATTGCCAAAAATAGAAAATATCAGCAGATAGAAAGTGTATAAGAATGTGGGTTTTCCATTTATTACAATCATTACATATTATCGGAAAGAGTGTTGAGCATCCACTCCCCTCATTAATGTAGAGGTCATCCTCGACCATCAGCGTAGGCGAATGTAATGAGTGTAGGTATTTCCAGTGAGAGGTAATAATTGCGTTGTCGCCGCCGATGGGGACTAATCACGTATAATTTTCAAAAAGCACTTTAAATCGGAAATCATTAAACGATAGTCCTCTTTCGTGGGAATTTTGAATTTATTATATCAATGCTCAAAAATGTTTTATGGATAAATAAACCAAAAATAAATTAAATCTGTCCATTAAAAAAAAGAATATTCCACACATCATAATATTGTTACTTTTCCCAAGTTATTGAGTATAACTGATATGATAGCCTTATGATTTGAATAAAGGAAATCTAGAGGTACACAAAAACTTGGCATTTTTGAGATAAACTTCCATACCACAGGTAGAGCCACTGTTGCCAGCAGGCGTCCATAGCCTCGGTAGGGTTGCCTTTTAACCCATAGATGAGCCCGTATCCTTAATAAATACTTGAACGTCTTTTCCCAAAAACTACCATTATCCTGGTTTGGTAGCTAGATGATGATAATGCCACTCACTAGATTGTAACTTAAGTGAACAAGCCAGCTCGTGATGAGACCTCTTGTCCTTTGACAAAAAGAAAAAAAATGTCAAAGGCCCATTGCCCTAGTGTGGCAGCCATAGTGGGAATTTCACTTAGGTTAGTATCCTATGATCGTGGTAGGTTGGCTCATGATGAGACCCCATATTCTTTGGGGGAAAATTTTATTACTTATCTTTATTCCTTTTGATTTTATGTCTTTTTTTTTCTTCTTCTTTTTTTTTAAATATTTGAATCGTATTTTCCCGAAAAAAGACCATTATCCTGGTTTGGTAGCCAGATGATGATAATGCCACTCACTAGATTGTAACTTAAGTGAACAAGCCAGCTCGTGATGAGACCTCTTGTCCTTTGAAAAAAGAAAATGTCAAAGGCCATTGCCCTGGTTTGGTATCCATAGTGGGAATGTCACTTAGGTTAGTATCCTATGATCATGGTAGGTTGGCTCGTGATGAGACCCCCTATTCTTTGTGGGGAAAAAAATTGTTGCTTGTTTTTTTTTGTTTTTTTTTTAGAGGTGTATTAAGGGAGGCTCATATACTCCTTAAGAGTAAGGGATGGTGTAAGGAAGTGTAAATATGCCAAGTAAAAGTGTGCTTAAGACTCTTTATAATATGAAGGAAAAATATCATTCATGTATATTTGTATG
>ML853948.1:5189-24772 GCA_009831015.1 Picea engelmannii
ACGATACTTGAACCCACAACCAGACTAGAACAGCCGCAGGTTGGCCACCACTGTCACACAAAACCCTTACTAAAGAAAATAGTGGCAAAGAGCCGAGAATTTGGGCCGAGATTCCACTAGTGAAATAGATGTCTTTCGAGGGCTGGGCGCCAATACACACTAATTGCTCATATTCGAAGATTAATGCTCATGAGTCATAATATCCACTGCCGGCAGCCATGATCACAGAAAGACATTCAATTAACCCGAACTGACTCTCCGTCCGACCCAATTTCTCATTTTCCTGATAGCATTCGTCTCTATTTTGATACGACAATAGCGAAGGGAACATAAATGGCAGTGGCTAGGGATGAAGTTCTCTATTTCGACATCTAATGTTGTTCAGAATCTTGGTGATGGGTAGTTTTAGCCGCATCCAACACATGTACAGAAATTCACAAGCTGTCGATGATCGCCATAGGAACAACGAGCGCTCCAACAGGCGGGATCCGGGTCTAGCACAACAAATCAACTCAGATTTGAACATTCCATGTTCTCCAACTTAGAAATGTCAAAAAGGGGGGATGGCTTCAATATATTACCCACAGGCTTCCGTTAGACTGGATCTAATACCAAATGATAGAAAGGGGAGAAAAAAAATTCTACAACTGTAAACCGACTGTATGAATGCACACATTAAACACATAAAGTTATCCAACTGAGATACATCTCTTCTTAAACCTGCTTATCTGTTGATTTAACAAATAGATCTTTGCATACATAGTTTCGAAGAGCTAGAAAAATATTGAGAAGCATCTTCACAGTACTGTCACGAAAATTCTGGAAAAGACTAATCTAGAATGCCACGAAAGTTCTGGTTAAGAATTATATAGAAAATGTTACCAATTCATCTACTACTTTTTTTACTAGCTAGTATAGGGAGTAATTATTTTTTAACAAGGTATCACCATTATACAGACACCCCAGGTATTGGCTACCATTATACAAACGGGTTAGGTATCGGTTAACATAACCATGCAAACATGCCCAGTATCAGTAATGAGTTGCACATAAAGGAGAAAACGCAGACTGGTAATCTGCAACTACATTTTCTCTTTCGTATGTTAGATAGCCATGAGCTCCTCTCTTCTCTAGCACTTGGCAGTTGAGCGAGATGAAGTTAGTGAGCTATGTAGTGAAAACAGAGCGTAGTTAATGGGAGTCAGGCGGAAATGAAGTCCAGTGACAACGTAGGTGAGTAAGAACAACCTTGACTTATAGAGAATTAGAATCCCAATTCTTGAATCCCAGTAGTAGAATCATGTCATATAAACAATAAAAACCAGGCCTTTTTGCATTGAAATTTGGGCCTATTTTCTTTTATAATTGGGGCCTAACGCATAGTCATAACGTTGCATCAAAGAAAGCAAGGAGAAGCATTCTTTAAAAACAAGATTTCACTCAAGCATTTCATGAGTTTAGCTCGCTATCACGAAGCTCGATTTATTAGGTTCATTCTAACCAAGTTCTTTTGGTTTTCACTTTACATCCGCTTATGGAAACTCAATTTCTTTACTTATGGCTAGGAAGATAGCCTCTAAGTTCTCGTCTTTCTAAAAATTCTCTACTCCTACCATGGGCCTGAAAAAGGAAATTAGTTCTTGGTTGACTCGCTTCTTTTATTTATAATCCTTAAATGTTTCCTTTTGGTTTACTCCTTATTGATACCTATTTGTTATCAATACGCATTCAGAAACCAAAACTGAAGGTGCAACCATGCATCTTTTTAGTTTATGTTTATATTGTTTGAAAATACATGGATGTTAATAAGTATCCTACTGTAAAGGGGATTGATATAGAGGAGTCCAGGCTTACCATACAAGAAACTTGAGCAGAATGCTTCTTTTTAGATTATTTTTTATATTGTTTGAAAATACATGAATGCTAATAAGTATCCCACTGTAGAAGGGATCGATATATAAGGGTTCTAGGCTTACCATTTAAGAAACTTGAGTAGAATTTTGTTTCAAGAAATTTTTATATGAAACTTATCTAGGACTTAAACTAGAATTTAGTTTGGAGAAATTTTATATGAATTTTATTGGGATTTAAAGATTCACCCTATAAGATTTTAAAGGATTGTCTTGTTTTCATGCATTTTTGGTGCGCACATGCATAAGAAAAAATAGGAATAGTAAACATCTTGGAGCTCTCTAGATTTAGGAATTTGCCTACAAGAAATAAAGAAAGGAAAACAATTTGGGAATTTGACTAGAAGAAATAAAGAATGGAAAATGAGATAAGTATTCTCTAGTTTTTTGTGTATTGTTTTTTTTTTTTTTATAGGTGAGAAATTTAAAATAAATTATGTAGTACTATTAGTTGCAAATTTGATTAAGTACACATTGCAATGGAATCTTTTTGGTGATAGCTATTCATTTGACTAGAATGCAAAGCTATGCTATCTTTCCTCCACATATTGCACTGATCCAAAAATCCTCACATACCACTTATTCTTTTAAAATATACATGGTAGAAGCTAATGTGATTCATAATAATTGTGTATCATATTGAGGTGATTTGAACATAGGATGATGTGTTTTTTTATCCAAAATCTCATAAATGATGATTAATTTGAAGTATTATGAGATAACATAGAAGAGAATAAAATAACTGAATTTATACAATATTGATGACATATATTACTTCATCTTCATGTCCTTTCTAGACATTAAGACTATTCTTCATTTTCTCAAATGCCAAATTACATTACAGCTTGGACATACAAAAAAGAACAATTTTATGGACTCTCTTTAATTCCACTCCTCAAACTGAGAAAATGAGTTTGTCATTGAATTCCTTACAAAATTATGAGAATATAAGCATAAATTCAACCATATTATGAAATGGTTCAATTTCCCCCTTTTTACTCGTCAAACAATGCACTATGGCACTCATTAATGGAAATTTGTACTAAGACTTTTACAAATGACCTCCTATAAAAAATGATCTCTTAGATTGTAATTTAATATTCAATATAGACCATTCATTATAAGGTCACAGAAGTGACGGTAGAAGTTATGTTAAGGATTTTTTCCCTGTAAGGAAACCCTCTTTTATGTATGAAGGAATTGTATTGTCACTGTGTGAGTGTGTGAATATTGTATTATGATAGAGGATATTGTGAGAGAGAGAAGAGGAAGTTACAGCGGGTATGTTGCAGGTTCTATCCCTTCATTTGTTGAATAAAAATAAAGGAAGGACCTGGCAATTTCTCTGGTGTGGATAGCCAACACTGAGTGAACCACATATATCTATGTATCTATTATATTGTGTATCTTCTATTTTTTATTTCCGCATTTGTTTTATTTTATTGCTCCACATTTTTTTTAGCACATATTTGATCAATAGAAACCTCCTCTAGAGTGTAAGGAAATGATGTGTCCATCTCACCATTTTAGATTCCAACTTACCTAATATTTCTTCCTAAGTCACATTACGGGTGTCTTTGTACAACAAAGGAGCCCCAAAATACTTTCAAGGTAGATAATCTCTTTGGAAGCCTAGGAGGCATGCAATATTTGGTTGAATTGATAAAGGAGTGTTAAAGAATAATATTTTTTATTTAGACAGGTTGATCAAATCCCCATAGGATTTTATAAACATGTCCATAATCTCTTCGAGGGATAACACTTCTCTAACTGATGTTTTCCCCATGAAAAAAGTGTCAACAGCAAAATGGATTTTAAATAGTGGATCGACTTGATGATTAAGGGAGATCCATTTGATGGTGCCCTCTGTGAGGGCCAAATTCATAAATCTTCCCAACCCTTTTTTCAAAATGATATAAATGATGGAGGATAAGGGATCCCCTTGGTGGATTCCCCTAGTTGGGATAAAATCCTAAGAAGGAGATCAAATAATAAGGATAGAGAAGAAAGATGAGGAAACTAACTTCTTGATCCCCAAGATCCACTCCATATCAAAACCAAAGATTTCTCACATATTTTGGATGAAAATCTAGTTTAGGTGATCATACGCTTTGGACATATCAATTTTAATCAACATCCCCAATTTCTCATTGGTTTTTAAGGAGTGTATGCCTTCATGAGAAACAATTATCCTATATAGGATTTTTCATCCTTTAACAAATCCCATCTACTCTCAGGAGGTTATTTTGTTCATGAGATTCTTTAGACGATTATATTTGACTTTTTCTATGATTTTGTAAATAAAATTACATAAATAAATAGGTCCTAACATATATCTATTGTATTCACCTATTGATCCTTGGGGATTACTATGATGAAGTTCATGTTGAAATTCTAAAGGATGGATCTCGAAGAGGAGGATTCCTCCACAACCTCTCAAATGTATTACCCAATGATATTCGAACAAGATCGAAAAAAATAAAATTGTGAAGCAGTCTAGTCCGAGTGTCTTACCTTCCATCATTTGTTTAAGCATCAATTCCACATCTTCGGGGGACATCGACGTCACAAGGATTTAATTTTGAACTAGAGTTATTTTTTTTGGAACGGCTTATGTTATCCTCCAAATTTCTTCTTCCCTTTTTGCCCATGGATATTGGAGGATATCGTTGAAATGATTGACCAAATCTTTCTCAATATCCTCTTTCCACTCTAAGTTTTTTTCCCTTGTATATTTAAAAGAAGAGATTTTATTCTGATTTCTTCTCTGAATAAGGTAATTGTGGAAAAACTTAGTATTTTGGTCTCGTTCACACAACCCTCTAATCCTAGAATTTTGTCTCCATAGAATCTATTCATTTTTATCTCTTTTTCTTAAGTTCCATTCTAAGTTTCTCCCCTCTTTAGGCTATCTCCTCAGACTGACCCCTTTGAATTATATACTTTTGAATTGTTTCAACATCCTCATATAGGTTCCTTTTTTCCTAAAAAATATTACCAAAAACATTATTGTTCCAAATCCTTAGGCACACTCTTATGTGTTTAATTCTTTGCTGGAATTCATACATATTTTTACCATACATATATACTTTTTCCTTCCAAAATAGCTCGATATTTTGAAAAACATTCAATGATCCATCCATAGTTTTTCAAAATGAAATGGTTTGGAACTCAAGATCAATTTTCTCTCCCATGATAGTGGCATTGGACGATGATTAGATTTCTAGTAGTGGAGGAAATTTGTAGAGATATCATTTTGGGATGGAAGATTGCTTCTGAAACCAGGAATCTTTCCAGGAGGAAAATTATTTTCTTCTCTCCTCCCCTTTTATTATTCCAATTATAAAAACAACTCATAGATGGAATGTCTATGAGCCGAAGATTCTAATTCAAGAATATGAAACCCTCATTTTTTTTGCATCTTATATCCTAACTCCCCTTCATTGGTATCCTACATAAAGGTTCTCATATCGAATTCTTCCCTCGATGATCCACTATTGGTTTCTCATTTCTTCCCCCAATAGGTTAAATACATCAAGGAAAACCCTTTTCATTGTTCTAGAGGGAGGTCCATATGTCTTGTAGATGAACCCTTGTTCATATGTACCTAGAATTTTGTAGTTTCTTATTAGAATTTTGGTAGAGATATAAACATGCCTAACCCCTATAAGAAAATTGAGTAGAATTTTGTTTCAAGAAATTTTATATGAAACTTATCTAGGACTTAAATTGGAATTTAAAATAGAATTTCTTTTAGAGAAATTTTATATGAATCTTATCTAGGATTTAAAGATTCACCCTATAAGATCTTAAATGATTGTATTGTTTTCATGCATCTTTAGGCAAAGATGTGAAATAGTGATTTCCAATGCATGTTTGGTGCACACATGCATAAGAAAAAATGACAATAGTAAATAGCATGGAGCTCTTGCAATAAAATGAAAAGGAAAGGTTGTCTCCAAAAACATCTTGGAGGTCCCAAAGGCCTCTTAGTTTAGTTTGGTCAGATTATTAAATGTAGATGCTCAGGTCGATTTAGGAATTTGCCTACAAGAAATAAAGAAAGGAAAATGACTTGGGAATTTGACTACAAGAAATAAAGAATGGAAAATGAGATACGTACTCTGTAATTTTTTGTGTATTGTTTTTTTCTCATAGGTGAGAAATTTGTTGTAGAATTGAAGGAAAATAAATTATGTAGTACCATTAGTTGTAAATTTGATTAAGTACACATTGTAATGGAATCTTGTTGTTGATAACAATTCATTTGACTAGTATGCAAAGCTACGCTATCTTTCCTCCACATATTGTAGTGATGCAAAAATCCATAGATACCACTTATTCCTTTAAAATATACATGGTAGAATCTAACCTCATTCAGACTAATTCTTGATCGTATTAAGGTGATTTGAACACACGATGATGTGTTTTTAATCCAAATCTCATAAATGATGATTAATTTGAAGTATTATTAGATAACATAGAAGAAAATAAAAGAACTTAATTTATACAATATTGATGACATATATTACTTCATCTTCAATTCCCTTCTAGACATTAAGACTATTCTTCATTTTATCAAATGTCAAATTACATTACGGACTCTCTTTAATTCCACTCCTGAAACTCAGAAAAATAGTTTACCATTGAATTCCTTACACAATTATGAGAAAAATGAGCACAATTTCAGCCATATTCTGAACTGGTTCAATTTCACCCTGTTTACATGCTAAACAATGCACTATGGCATTCATTAATGGAAATTTGTACTAAGACTTTTACAAACTACCTCTTATAAAAAATGACCTCTTAGATTGTAATTTAATATTCAATATAGATCATTCATTATAAGGTCGCAGAACTGACGGTAGAAGTTATGTTAAGGATTTTTTCCCTTATGTATGAAGGAATTGTATTGTTGTAACGTCCCCAGTCGTTACGACTACATGCGACGTAAGAAATTTCATAATAATTTGTATCTTGTATTAATTCCAGTTGATGGTGAGTTAGCGGTCACTGGGGAACTTTGAAATTTCACTCTTAAATTCTCGTCAAAATATATATTGGAACTTTGAAATATTGAATAACTAGGGTGGCTTATAAAAACTGTAAATCTCATTCTTCCATATTGAAGACAGATTGATATTACTTAAAATGATAAATGATTTCACTTTTCTTATTTACTGCAAGACTTTCAATCTGGTTTCACTATCTAAAATGAAGGATATGTCCCTTGTGAGTTTTAGATTCAACATCTCATTTTCTATTTTATTATGGATTTAATTTTACTAAGGATTTATTGATTTTGAGGGATATATCCATAAAATCCTTAAAGACTGAACATTAACCAACTAAACCAATGATTCATTCTAAGAAATAAAAAAAGTAGAAAAAGAAATTTGGTTAAATTTGTTAGAATATAGAAAAAAATTGAGAATAAAATTTTAAAAGTTAAATGCTTGAATAAATAGTTACATGAAATCTGTGTCTAGTAATTTATACATTTATTTAATGCAATTAAAAGCATAACCGATTAATGCAAGTTATTTCATGTCCTTGTCCTGTAAAGGAATCTCTAAAAGGAAGATAAACCCATAATATTTAATAACATATGGGATGAATCAGATTATATCTTCAGAACTGTTGTATTGATTATATACGTGAAAAGAGAAATATTATGACTCCTCGTATAATATACTGTGTAGCTTATTAATACAAGTTATTGTTATAAAATATAAATTTATTGGTCAAAGTTCTTGCATGGATTTGATTTATTAGACTGTTAGAGAATATATAAAAGGAAAATAATAGATCCATTTCATTTAATAACGGAAGGAATGAGATAGGATCCCCTTTATAATTGCATGGAGAATTATTACTATAAAAAACTATGTACTATATCAGATTTCTTGTCGAAAGAATTATTGCTATCAAAATATCTAAATTATCTAATACCTTTTTTAAAACAACTTGATTTGTAAAATCAAGTTAGAGAATGTATAACAGGAAAATAGTCCCATTGTATTCAAGAACAAATTGGACAGGCCAAATTGGATAAGGAAAATGTATTCTTGTACTTGCAGGAATAACTATTGTTATAAAAACATCTCAACTGACAATGCCCTCTTATAAAATACTGGGAATCTTTTTCTTTTGATAGATAAAAAAATATATATATATAACTTAAATATTAAATTTACTTGCCATATATGTTGCAAGCCTTTCGAATTGACTCTCCAATGAAAGATAAAGATATTGCGTTTTTCATATCTAGATTTAATGGGCCTGTTTCTAGGAATTTAGCCATCTTACAACATAATTCAGATACTATCCTATGGACTTGGTGATTCTTGGCACTAATGTATTGATGATTACAAATTTCTGGAAATTAAACAAAAGATTCTCAAAAAAGTTCACTGCAATTCAAATCAGGACTAAAATGAAGCATCTTTAGGGTTCATATATTCATTCTCCTCAAAAGAGTTAACAACAAGAAAATCCTGCAAGTCAAAATTAGCAATGAATCTAGTAATAGAAGTTAACATAAAGTCTATTATTCTACAAGCATCGCAAGAAGTAAGTAGTATGCTGGACTGCAAACAATACTGAAAATAAGTATCTCGAGATCGTTATTAGAAATAATAATAATATATAAATTGATGTATACAAAAACATGAGGTTTCATTCGCAGAGAGATGACAATGCTCTCTTATATGTCCTACTTATTCATCTCAAACTGAATGAATGACGATGATATATAAGTAGAGTGTCATCTCCACTATGCAGGAAACACAACACACCCTTCTCTTCTCCACGACCATGTGATCTATTCTCCTCTCTCTGTCTAGTTACAGATGGGAATGGATAGATATGTTAACGATTTATAAGGGGAAGAAATTACTGCATCAAGCTCATAATTCACAACAAACCACGCAAAATTGGTAAATAAGAAAATATTTGGATACCGTTTTCATCTCAATTTCTATACATGCAATGTTTCTAGTGTCTTGATGGTAATGTGGGTATACATGCATTATTTGTGTTGCAAGACAAGGAAGGTTTATTCGTTAAGAGTTCTAGCACAGAGATAAAGAGGATTCAAGATGCAAGGCTACAAAAAAAAAAACAAGGCGCAAAGAAAAAGGAATAATTCGTTGGGTAAGAGAGATGATCCTACAGTTATTATCCATGCACAGGAAAGCAAGGCATTTGAATCTAAATCTTTGACACTGGATTGAAAGACAGTCGATTTGACACCTGGATGACTACTCAAGAACAAACTAATAACTTAAATGATAATGGAACAGAAGATAAAAAAACAATTCATTGTATTAAAAATAATAACGACGCGGAGTAAAATAAAATAGTGGCCCGACACCAAGGCACAATCTTTTTCTTTTAACATTTATGCCAGTGATATTTTGACAATAAATATATTCTAGAACAAGAAATTGAAATATTAATTATATAAAAATTATACACATGCACACCGTAGCCAAATGAGAATTCTCTGGATTCGTTGTCTCGTGCATGCTCCATCCAACTACCGCTTGCCAACCGATGAGACCTGACCAGTACCTCCCAGCCAATTCTAGGGGTACTCTTCTTCCCCTGAGCCCCCCGAGCCGCAAAGGGGCCACACACATAAAAAAAAATAATGCTAGCACCCAGCTCGCCTCGCAAGGTCGAGCTACCACTCATCACCTGAGTTGGGTATCCCAACTCCCACAAGATAAAATTCAGTCAAGATGAAATTTCAGCAGCGTAACATTACGCAAGCCAAATCTCATCATACTCCTCCTCCGCCATCCTTTTTATAGAGTTTCTTAGTCATTAGTTTCCCAAATCCTCATTAGATTCCTTTTTCATTTATTTAATTAGGAAAAATCTCCCTCGTACACATGTCTCCCAATCCCCTATTTGCACTTGAAAATCAATTTTATTAATTAATTAATTATTCCTATTTCTCTCACCCACCTAAAATCATTCCTAAAAATGCTCCTCGGTGTCCCAAAATTCCCTTACAATTCTTAAATGACTTACACCTTACTAAATTCCTAGTTGAGTTCATAATTAGAAAGTTCCAAGGCTAGATTCCTTACTAAGTTAGACATTCAACTTTTTCTTTAAGTTTCCCCTTTTCTTTAAGTTTCCCTTTTTCTTTAAGTTTCCCCTTTTCTTTAAGTTTCCTTTTCATTTAAGTTTCCTTCTTTTTTTTTATGTTTCCCCCCCTTTTCCTTTTTAACAAAAAACAATTTATCAAGTGTAGATAAAAACAACCATTTACCCTTTTATTAAATTTAATCCTCCATTATAATTTTTACTTTATTAATTAAGTTTGAATTTCTTACCCCCCTTCTTGTTACATGTTTATTTAATTTTTCTTTATCCACATGTTCTACTTAGACCTAGATTTTAATTTCAGTAGGTTGGGCGACAGTTTTTTAAGGAAAAAATTACTTATTTAAACTTTACTTATCCCATTATTATTTTAATGTCGACCAGGTCCTAAGGAGGCATAGCTTGTTGGGCACTAGGTTTATTAACTTACCAGTTAAAATCACGATGTTCCCTTTAGGATGCACTACGTGCTCCAAGGGTGCCACTTGCCTCTTTCCATTTTATTTGCATGACCTGCCCTTCAAGATGCACTACATGCTCCAAGGGTGCCACTCACTTATTTTTGTTTTATTTGTGCGACGTGCCCTTCAAGACGAACTACTTTCTCCAAGGGTGCCACTCGCCTCTTGACTGAATTTGGTAGACGTCAAACCCCTAGAGTTAATACTCCGCTAGGTGATATTGTGGGAGACTAAGGGCCTCTAAGGAATAAGGCCCCTACCTTATTATGTGCCCCTTAAAATCATCATGAGCGACTGTCATAGTCTACCCTCATGACATTGTGGGTCTTCTCGAACTAGGTAATCATTAACCTAAAGTTCGAGCCATGATGGGAGTCCTAGTAGGATGTGGCAGGTTTTCTACCATAGATCTCCCTCAATGTCTCTAGTTGTCGTGTGTGGCTCCTTTACTCCAAATGTGAGTCTGGTCGAAAAGCTATCGTCGGCCTGCATCCATCAACAAATCATGCCAACAATAATAATCAATCATCATAACATCTAATAATATGTACGTATGTCACATCAACAACATTCAAACCCTAACAGTCCAGTCCCTGACTCAATCCAGAGTCCAAGGGGTTTCATCGATGCCTTTGCATCCTCAATATCCAGAGTCCTACACACTCAGGAGAACCCATTCAATGGCACCTATCTATGTAAATAAAACAAAATAACATATCATCAAATCCACCATATCTAATAATAATAATCAAAATAAACAATAGTATAATAACCCGGATTACTTGCACACAAGTGTCCTCAAATATTATGTTTGCTTAGTGCGCGCAAGAGAGGGATGATTATTGGCACAGGGGCAGATCTAGAGTTCAATTCTCAACAACACACAAACAAAACCCTAACTATCGTCCCTTTCTGCAACACCTATGAAGGAGATGAAGTCTCACCCGAGGTAAAGGCAGGGGGGTTGCAGGACTCAGATGTCTGCAACCTAGCTGGGACATATATCTATGATTAAAATACCTTAACAAAGAACTTAGTAGTTAAAATTCATCATCATTTAACCCTTATTCACATCACATATTGAAATCCTAGTTATAGAGCAACGTAGTATTCAACAAAATCTAATACATCCAACACTTAGCACATAGAAATAGATCAATTATAGAATTCATTCATAGTACTAAGCACTAAGCTATTATATCAGATGCATTTAACATATATCATTGTACTAAGCATACATTACATCAATAAAATAACAACTATAAGGCACAAAGAAACCACAACACAGGATATACATGGTTCACCCTAGTGTGGGGCTATGTCCACCAACTCTTCTCTTCTTTATTGTCTTCTTTCAATATTCTACAACCACAGAGCCACAGGAACCTAGTCTGCATAGGACAGGAGATTTGTGTGCACCTCACGAGATCCTCCTTCCCCGAGATAGGTTTAAGAACAAATCCTTCTTATAATTTTCACAGAAGCTTCTTAAAATCACTTGTACTTAGCTCTAAAAGTTCTTAACACACAATATGAAGAAAGCCTATAGCATTGCACTAAGTCAATTCTACTATATCTCTCTTACTTACATCTCCTACCTTTCTATTTATACACTACAAAAGGGCCTAAACATGGGTAAACCCATGGAACGACATCCAATACCCATTACATAAACCCTAAACCCAAATAATGCCCTAAGAAGGGGTCGATATCTCGTGATCTTTGCTTCACCTTCGACCAGCTTGTCGAAGTCCAAAAATTGGTCAAACATGACCCAATTTCTCCAAAACTTTGTCAAGGGACAACATGCCCCCAAAACTCACCTGTGAATCGTCCCGAATCACTCTAATCTAGGTAACTCTCCCTCAAATGCCTCTAGCTTGGATCAAGTTGCTTCAACCTGTTGATTTGCAAGATCCTCCTACTCGGTGAACTCTTGAATAACCTTCTCCATCACAGGTCTTTCCAGAAATTGTTCCACTGTGGTGACCACTTGTTCCAGTTCTACACCTTGTCCTTCAATCTCCCAAAAAATTATGCAAGTTGCATCCTACATTGGCTAGATTCATTGGGTTACTTCCATGACCTTACTTTGTATGGAATGGAATTGTTTCTTAACTATGCATTGTTCCTGGGATCGTTTCATCCTCTCGACAGCTGGTAGTGGATTAAACTGTGCTTGAACCATTGCTTCTTGTTGCTTGGCCTCTTGAAGCTGTGACTCTAGTGTCCTTAGTTCAAGGTCCTCTGGAAGGAACTTGTAACTCTGCGCACTTCAAATGTGGAGTTTCTTACATTCTAAGTCCATTGCCTTGATTCTATGGACTGTGCTTCAGGTAGTTTCTTCTCTCTTGTCTCACACTTCCTGTGGAGTTCTTGGCACTTCTTGTAACTCGAGTTCGATTATCCTCTGTTGGAGCTGCTCAATGGCTTCGACAAGATTCCCTACTTGTCTTTCTACTGGGTCTTCTTCCATCTGTTCTAAGTCTGTCATAGAGAGAAGTTCTCTAATCACTGCTTCTTTAACTCCAATCTTTTCTATGAGCATTTGTTCCTTCTCCTTCTGGATCTGTGCTCTATCCTCTGCAAAATTTTCTTGGATGTCATCTTTTTCCTGTTGTGCAACCCGACATTGTTCTCTGGATTCCTCTTTTTCTTTCTTTAGAGCCTCTGTGGCCTGCTCTTTTTCTTCCTGAACACGACAAGGGCGAGATTCGGTGGCATCTGCAATTCGACGGAGCTGGACAGGTTCATCTTCCAACTTTGTTCCTTCTGATGATGGGGGCACAGTAGAAATTGTGCGGCTGGAGTGGAGGGCTTGTTGTACCCCTTTCAACTGTGCTTCAATTATTTCATATATGGTCTCTTGTTTGGCTTCATTGCGCTGTAAGATATCTTCTGAGGTATCTGACATTTTGGCGATGATGAAATCTACGTCTTCCATCGTGAGAACAATCTTCATCTTTGGTTTAGTAGGTTTCATGGGGGAAACCTTTCTTTTCTTGGAGGTCTCAACTTCATCAATAGGGTCCCTAGGCGGTGTTACTTTGCCTTGTTTATGTTTGTCTTCTTCTCCTTTGTCTTCTTATTTTTCTACTTCATCATCACGTCCCCCTCTAGGTGAGTCTAAAGTAGTCTCTTCTGATGGATTTTTCAGCTTCTGTACCTCTTCCTTTTTCTTCCTTCTGCTGTTGTTGGGTGCATCATACTCTTCGTGAGTGACCAGAGGACTTCCGATTAGGTCAGGGTCAGACAATTCTACCTGGTTGACTGATACAAGGAGATCTATAGGCCACTCCTTAGTTATTTCTTCCATGTCCTCCTCAGTGAGCTTGTAGTAATATTGGAGCTCTTCTTTATGTTCATCTCCTCATGCAGTGATATAAATAAAATATTTATCTGCGCAAAACTTCACAAATGGATTGAACCTATGAAGGTTATTTGTTGTCATGTGAGGGGAAGACTCAATAACCCTCTTCAACTGCAGGTAATAGGTGTGGAACACCACATTTGACTGCCATTGTTTATCCTTGTCACTCGAATACTAGATCTTTTTCAACTTCATAGCTAAGGGTTCTGATGGCTCAATCTCAAGGAAGCTCGCACCTTTCAGCATCTTCCAAGTAATGAAGGCGATGAGCATCAACAGCCAAACGAAGTGTAACTCGTAGACCTATTCCTTATCTTCATGACAGTCTTGCTTTAACTAATTGTCGAGGTAGCTCACCTACTTCATTTGTATCCCTTGCACGCATTTTACTACGAGGTCGACGACAAACCCCGTGACTTATGTGGGTATGTTCTTCTTTACTAGCTTACCAACAATCAACTGGCAGGCTAGGTGCGCTGCTTCATTCTGGATGGAGGCTATCTTTTAGCCCCGCTTCCCCTTTTCCACATTGCCATAGGTTTCTTTGATTATCTTCGCCATGGTGTGATCTGTAGTCTTTCCTGGGTAAAAGTCTTGTGGGTCTGGTCCTTGCATGCTTAATCCGGTCATCTGATGGATCAACGTCGGATCGGCTGTGATACGCCTATCCAACCATAGGTAACCACCATGGAAGCATGAAAACATGACTTTAATGCACGCGTTAACCTCCTGATGTCTTTCGAAGTGTGGTATCTTCATCACGTTCAAGATAGTGGACCTCACGATGTCCATGGTCCATGGTTGGGGGATTATCTTCAACTTCTTCCCCTTTGTATTGATAAAATACTTGTATGGTGCGAGAATGCCATAGTTCTTGTGGTCTCCTAAGTTATAGTCGTTGATCTTCAATGTCAGAATCCTCTCCAACTGTGGTTTGACTGCGCGTATCCCCTTCAGGAGGTACGCAGTGATGACTATGTATTCGAAGTCCCTAGGGACACTATCATGACTCATTGCGCCAACCAGAGGCGGGATGTAGTAGGGTAGTATAGATGGGATGAGCTTCCCATTCGCTAATTCATCATGATGTTTCGTTCGTTTCTCTGTCGCAGCCTGGGATGGTCCAGATCCACAAGCATTCGATGGGGATTCTTTCACTCCTTTCATCGATGAGGCTTGGATGCCTACAGACATCACCTTCTCGGACATGAGCTCTATTAGGATCTGTTTGAAGGATTTTTCTACTGCGCTAATTTCGTCCGACATGTAGACTCAAGATCTGATATCCTAGGTCATTGAACAACACTCAATGTAATAGAATGGATGGCGAGGTCTCAATAATCATTGCGTGAAAGAAACTATTTATCTATGGGCTCGGATAATCAAAATTGTCCAAAGTGTTCTCAATGCAACGCTCGATAGGATAAATAGGCAGCTTCGAACAGACTCTTCCAACGAGTAGAAATGCCTCAATCAATGTAGTTCCATCCGTTATGGCATGGTCCCAATGGTCTAGTGGAAAACATTCCAGCAATAACTGTGTTTCTAGATGTTTGCGAGTTTCATTCTAACAGTCGGGACCCCTCCAACAATTATATTTCTTCATCATGGAGAAGTGTCAATTTATGTTGTTCTGATATCCCGACAAAGTTCCAATTCTTCAAACCTTCCTTCTGTGATGTTCACTCTGGAACTTCCTGCAATTTATCTAACTTTGTTTTCTTCTTACTAAGATTTCTGGCCTTCTTTCCTCAAATCTTTGTCACTGGTTTCCTCTTTCCATTGTTGTTCTTATCTCCTCTTGGCATGGTAACTTTGCAATGTGGAGGGTATTTCATAGGGTTTGAGGGTAATACTTTTTCTCTTTCTGTGGTACGTGCTCTACTCTCTTGTACAGACAGGTGTTTCCAGTATTCCTATGTTCTTTCAACTTTGAAGTCCAGATCTTTGGTCCTTAGTAGCTTCGATTGGTCCTCTTTTTATTCCATTAAGTGTGCTACTCTCCTAGCCATGAAATCTCTTAGTTATTTATTTTTATGTTCTATATCCTCCGCTTCTTATTTCCTTCGTATCTGATCTTTTTCAATCCAGGTTTTTCCTAGCAAAACAACAAATGGGGCATTGTTCTCAACAAGTTTAATGATCTCAAATTATTCTTTTGTCGAAGTGCCATGAGAACTCATAGATTTCTGGGTAACTTTTCCACATAGGGTTATCAACTTTCCTCTAAATAATCCTATTCCTCCTAATGAAGGAACCATAGCAGGTTTTCCCAAAATTTCCCAAGTTCTTTCTGTCATGATATTCACTTGTGTTTCCTCATCCAGAACAAAGTCTATGTCGAAGTCTCATATTTGTGTTTCTATTGACTCTTTCTCTTTTATGATCTCTAATAAGTTGATATCTTTGTGATCATTCAGGGTTTCTTTCATCTTCAATAATATAGCCTCTGATTCTTTCTAGTTCTTAGTCTCTTGGCCTTCCTTAGTGTTTTCTTGTCTCATATTCATCTTTTCAACTTTGGCAATCATTCTAGGGAAGTCCAAAACTTCATGTCCAGTAGCCTTACTACAAAGGAAAATAGGACCTCTATCAAGGCATTCCTTAGCAAGATGTCTCGGTCTTCTGCAACTATAACAAATATTTAACCCTCTATATCTCTTGAACGATCCCCAAACTTTCCTGTATTGCTCACTAGGATCACAGTGGTGGGTCTATAGAAAATTCTTTCTAGGATCCTGCATCCACTTTTTAGTCCAACAATTCTTTCTATGCATAGGAATAACATATCTTTCATTATTTCTATCTGATCTATTCATATCAAATATTCTTTCTTCTAGTTGTACCCTAGTTTTCAGACTAGGACCAAATTTATTAAACATACCTAGATCCATTCTTTCAAAATAATTTTTTTTACTTATTTTACCTTTATCAGAGGACAAAGATTCAAGATCTTACCTTTTTTCTTCAGATCAGACTTCTCTTCTTAGCATAGAGCTTCGCAAGTCAAGTAGAATAATACTGTGCACTAAAGCAGAAGATCTCCGCACAGAGCCTTCTTTTCTTCAGTTCCCAGCGATCACAGTTTTAGGTCCCATCAACGGAACCATTTTTTGGTATGGGGACAGACCCAGGGTTCAATGCTCAACAACGCACCAACAAAAACCTAACTACTAGCCATTTCGGAAACACCTTTGAAGCAGATGAAGTCTCACTTGAGGTATAGGCAGGGGGGTTGCAGGACTCATATGTCTGCAACCTAGCTGGGACACAGATCTGTGATTACAATACCTTAATAGAGCACTTAGCAGTTAACATTCATCATCATTTAATCCTTATTCACATCGCAAATTGAAATCCTAGTTACAGATAAACGCAGTATTCAACAGGATCTAATACATCCAGTAATTAGCACATAGAAATAGATCAGCTCTAGCATTCATTCACATTATTAAGCACTAAGATATTATATCAGATGCATTTAACATATATCATTGTAATAAGAATACATTACATCAATAACATAAAAACTATAATGCACAAGGAAACCACAACACAACATATATGTGGTTCACCCCAATGTGGGGCTATGTCCACCAAATCTTCCCTTCTTTATTGTCTTCTTTCCATATTCTAGAAGCACAAAGCCACAGGAATCCACTCCACATAAGATAGGAGATCTATGTGCACCTCGCCAGATCCTCCTTCCTCGATCTAGGTTTAAGCAGAAAGCCTTCTTATAATTTGCACACAAGCTTCTTACAATCATTTGCACTTAGCTCTACAATTTCTTAATACACAGTATGCTCAAAGCCTCTAGCGCTACACTAAGTCGATTCTACTAGATCTCTCTTACTTACATTTCCTAGCTTTCTATTTATACATTAAAAAAGGGCCTAAACATGGGTAAACCCATCGGCCAACATCCCATACGCGTTACATAAACCCTAAACCCAAAAAATTCCTTAAGAAGGGGTGAATATCCCATGATCTCCGCTTCGCCTTAAGCTCTGCCTTTGGTATTTTCCAAGAGTCTGCTAAAGTGGGAGTGCAGGTTGAGTTGCAAGAGCTCAATGCATGCACCAAAATACCATTGGAGAGTCTTAGAAGGACCTCCATAGATTCAAAATTCGGAGCATTACATGGAGGTTTTATAATGAAGTGAGGTGTTATAGTGAAGTGAGGTGTACGTGTCTATTCCGTTGGACTCAAACAACGTTGATTGTGAGAAGTGTGATTGAGTTGTGATATTTTTATTTTTTGTTTGAAGGTGTGCATAGTTATGTCATTTAAGTTATTTGAAATTGATTCACACATGTAATTGAAAGCAAGTTTACGATATTTTCATGTAGTGGTTCTAGAGAAGGCTATGTATCTGAGCTATTGTATACCCCGTAATATGAAAAGTTCGTAGTGATTTAAAAACCACTATGTAAAGAGTGGTTTGTTGTCAAAACCACTTGAGAGTGCATGGTTATAGGTAATCCGAGAAAACCCGATGCATGGTTGAGGGTATTCCGAGAAAGCTCGGAGCATGATTACAGTTAATCCGAGAAAACTTGATGCATGGTTGAGGGTAACCCGAGAAAACCCAGAGCATGGTAGCAGGTAATCCGAGAAAACCTGATGCATGGTTGAGGGTAATCCGAGAAAATCCAAAGCATGGTTACATGTAATCCTAGAAAACCTGGTGCATGGTTGAGGGTATTCTGAGAAAACCCGTAAGCCGAAATAAAACCCAGGTTGATGATGATGTGATGAAGAAGAATGGTTGAATGAACCATGTAGCTGAAAAAGATTCCTAGAGAACTCGCGCTTACAACGACTGATGACCCATGTATTAGATGGATTTATTTTTATGTGGACGTCAATAATCAAATGCAGGTACAAGAGAAAGCAATGAAGATATGACCACATAGATATTTAGATAAGTAATCATTAAGGGAGAGTGTTGAAATATATAATTCATACTTATCTAATATGCTAGCTAATGTATTGAGAGGTAGAGCTAATCTCTACCTGACTTGTGTGATCATATTTTTAAGAGGTTGTTAGAAAGTTGGATTTGTGAGATCCTAGTTTGGTGTGTGGTTGGGATATTCTCTCAACCTCTAGAGTTATCTTTGGAATAAATTATAACTAATAACACCTTTGCACTCTATATAATAGAACCTAATGTATTGATATTTAAGATAATTTAATATTTGTGCATGTCACTTTACTCTCCCATTTGATCATATTTAAATATTGCCAATGGCTGGAAATAGGCAGATAATTTTGACACTCAAAATAAAAGAAAATGAGTTTAAGCTTTTCTTTTTCTTGTGATATTATGATAACTCAGAACCTGCAACGTCTCATTCAAACTTACAGGAATGTATGCGTCAAGCAAGGAGACAATGATTCCGACATATTACCTAGAGGGATGTGATTAAAAAATCATACCTACATTGGATTTGTCAAGAAAGGAAACAATCATTCCGATATCTCCCTTAATAGAAAGAGATATAAGATTAAAAATTAGACATGAAACATTATATACCACGTCAACCGCCTCACTCGTGTAAACAATATTTCCGACATCTTACCTAATAGAAAGAGGCACAAGATTAAAAAATAGAATAGAAACATTATATATCTGACGCTCACGTCAACCGCCTCACTTGTGTACTCCCTATAGAATCCTCACCCATAGCGATTCCTTCACTGAGAAACGTCCTA
>ML853948.1:34008-49428 GCA_009831015.1 Picea engelmannii
TAAATAGGAT
This sequence comes from Picea engelmannii, assembly GCA_009831015.1. NCBI lineage: Eukaryota > Viridiplantae > Streptophyta > Pinopsida > Pinales > Pinaceae > Picea > Picea engelmannii. The sequence continues at coordinate 34,019 of ML853948.1, forward strand.
GTTTCCCCTTACCCTCAAAACTGCAAATCTGAGTCAACCATATGCACAGAGTGCATCCATCCTGAATGAAACTCTGGTTTGGCATACAAGATTTGGACATCTACCATTTCAGATTCTAAGTCTTCTTCAGAAGCACTCCATGGTCAAAGGTCTTCCCATATTTAAAGAGCGAATTCCCCCGTGTGAGTCTTGCATACTTGGAAAACATAAGAGAACTAGTTTTCCACGGTCTTCCAATCAAGCCAAACAACATCTTGAACTTGTTCACACTGACCTATGTGGACCAATGCAAACAGAGTCCATAGGTGGTAGCTTTTACTTTCTAACGTTTATTGATGATTTCAACAGAAAAATATGGATCTATTTTCTCAGACACAAGTTTGAAACTTTTGCAAAATTCAAAGAATTCAAGGCAGAAGCTGAAAAACAGAGTGGCAAATATATCAAAGCACTCAGGTCAGATGGAGGAGGAGAATACAACTCCATAGAATTTGCAAATTTATGCAAATCACAAGACATTATCATGCAAACAACAGCCAGGTATACTCCACAACAGAATGGAGTGGTTGAAAGGAAAAATCAAACAATAATGAATATGGCAAGAACTCTTCTTAAATAGAAACGTTTGTAAAATAGGTTTTGGGCTGAAGCAGTAGCATGCTCAGTTTATCTCCTGAATAGATCTCCAACCACTAGTCTAAAGATGAAAGTTCCCCAACAAACATGGAGTGGGACAAAGCTCAATGTAGCGCATCTAAGGACATTTGGATGCATAGCATACGCTCACATACCTTCTGAACTAAGGAAGAAATTGGATGACATAAGTGAGAAATGTATTTTCACTGGATATAGTGAAACATATTCTCAACAGAGATGTAAAATTTCTAGAAAATCAATTCTGGAATGATTCAGAAAATCAACAGATGGAGAGTCAAAATCCATTGCTGCCAAGTTCTGAAAACGCAGAAAATTCATAACAGCAAGTACCTCAAACTATTCTTCCAAGATTGCAGGTACAAAGGCAACCTAAAAATTCTCAGGATAACTCAACTTCCAGCAGAGAATCATTCTCTGAACCACAAAATCAGAGAACTCGAAGTTTGAGAGAAATCCATCAGCAGTTGGATGACTTTGAACAACACAACCTTTTTGCTTTAATGTCATGTCAAACTACATCCTTTAAGGAAGCAGCTAAGGAGCCACATTGGCTTCAAGACATGAACCAAGAAATTGACTCCATTGAGAAGAACAAGACATGGGATCTTGTTGATTTGCTAAGTCACAAGAATAGTATTGGTGTCAAGTGGGTTTACAAAACTAAACTCAATGAAAAAGGACAGATTGAAAAACACAAGCAATACTTGTTGCCAAAGGGCTCTCACAACAACCAGGTATTGATTATGGTGAAACTTTTGCTCCATTAGCAAGATTAGACACTGTAAGGACTCTATTGGCCATAGCAGCCCAACACAAATGGCAAGTATACCAGATGGATGTCAAGTCAACATTCCTGAATGGTTTCTTAGAAGAAGAAGTTTATGTCGATCAACCACCAAGATTTGAAGTCCAAGAGCACCCAGCCAAAGTATATCGGTTGAAGAAAGCCTTGTATGGCTTAAAGAAAGCTCCAAGAGCTTGGCACAGCAGAATTGATACTTATCTAATCAAAAGTCGTTTCAACAGAAGCCAAAATGAGCCAACTCTTTACACCAAAACAGATCAGCACGGTAAAATTTTGATTATATGTTTATATGTTGTTGACATGATCTATACGGGAAATCTTGAGTTAAGAAATTTTAAGCATGCCATGCAATCTGAATTTGAGATGACAGATTTTGGCATAATGAAATATTTTTTAGGAATTGAGGTTCATCAATCAGCCAAAGGAATTTTTGTCTGTCAGCAAAAGTATGCAGCAAACATCCTCAAAATATTTCGCATGGAAGAATGCAATCCAGCAGAAACCCCCATACCACTAGGCATAAAATTGAGCAAGTATGATGAAGGTCCTACAGTGGACTATACCTTGTACAAAAGTTTAGTAGGCAGTTTGTTGTATCTTACAACAACTAGGCCTGACATTATGTATACAGCCAGCCTTGTTTCCAGATTCATGGAATCACCCAAAGATGGCTTATGGTACATTCAATCTAATAGTAATCAACTTTCTGGTTACACAGACAGTGATTTTGCAGGCAACCTAGATGACAGGAAAAGCACATCTCGACATGTTTTTCAACTGGGCACGAACCTAATCTCATGGGCATCAAAGAAGTAGTCAATTGTTTCAATATCTTCTGCAGAGGCAGAGTATGTCGATGCTACGTCAGCTTCCTGTCAAGTTGTCTGGCTAAGAAGAATATTGAAAGATATGTCACATAGATAAAATGATCCAACTCCTATTTTCTGTGACAATACATCAACAATTGCTCTATCGAAGAATCATGTGTTTCACAAGAAAAGCAAACACATTGACACTCGTTTTCATTTCATACACGAGCTAGTCAATAAGGGTGATATTGTACTACAATTCTGTGGTTCTCGAGATCAGCTTGATGATATCTTTACAAAGCCACTGGGAAAATCAGTTTTTGATTTTCAGAGACAACACTTAGGCATAATCAGTGTTGATGTTTGTAACTATTGAGTTTAAGAGGGAGTGTTAAATATAATGTAACCTTAATAGTCTAACTGTACACTGGCAGTTGTCATGGCCAGCTGTACTTTCTATTCTTGTTTAGCTTGATCCTATTTAGCTCAACCATCTCCCATTGCATTGTACTTCACTTCTCTTCTCCATACATTTGAATATACTATTTTCTTTCTCTCTGCATTTCTTGCTTCAGAATTTATCAAATTTGCCTATCGAGCAGTCTGCAGAGGTGTGGCCAGAACTACTACGGTGGAGGCGTGACTTAGTATCGCGTTTATGTTGTTGTGAGACTATTAGAGAGGGTCATAGATCACTATTGGAGATCAGGATCGTTGCTCATTGTTTGTACGCCTAGATCGCCTAGATCACCCAGATAGTTGAGATCGTTGTTGTTGGAGCGAAGATCACTGTTGTGGAGAGGATATTGCTCACTTTATCCTGATCCTTTGTTGATGATACAATCGATATCCTTGAAGGAGCCTAGCTACGTGGAGAAGGAATTTGTTTGTGTCAATTCAACCATTCGCCTTTCTATACAATCTGTGCATAAAATTTGTAGTGTTATGAGAAGTTAAAAGGAATTTGTTGAAAGAAGACTCAATGTGAAGGAATGGGTCATCAAAAAGGATTGAAACAGTTCCAGAGAGAACTGAGACAGGTCGAGAGGAAGAATCAAAGGGCAGAGGCAGTACATTTTCCAAATCAGTATGATGTGTTTCCAGCTGTAGAACTTGTGTTTGGCGAGCAGAATGCTGAGCTAGATATGAACGCAGAATTTGATGAATTATATGAAATAGTGATGCCAAATCTTCCATTCTTCTTAGGTATAGATTATGAACCTTGGGCAACTGGAAAAAAAAAATGCTATGGTTAGTAGATTTACCGCATCATGATCAGGAAGATAGTGTAAATTTCTATGATAAGAGGAGAGGTGAAATAACATTACAACTTATTATATCAGCAATGGATTAAAATATATTGTCTAGTATTTTGTTTGAATTTGGTGAAGTAAGTAGCCAAAAACTATTTTGTGATATTATTGAAATGAAGACGTGGAGCGAGGATGTTGAAGTTCATGAAGATATTAATGTTGAAAATGGTGATTGTGTTGAAAACTTTGTAGCTGAAATAGAGACTGAAAATGATAGCATTGAAATTGCAATGATTGATGATGAAAGTGTGTTTGTAGCTGATAAAGACAAGTGTAAAAAAATCCATGAGAATGAAAGTCTTATGGAAGAAAGTCTCTTTGAAGAAAAGACATATGAAGTCAAATTTGATGAAAACTATTCATTTCATGAAGAGCGGTCAAATATATTTCATGAGAAACATCTTATTAATGAGTTATTGTTTGGTGAGAAGAGAAGCTCATTTTCATACACAAACCAAGTGAAAGACAACCTGTTTGTAGTGATAAAGCATGGTAAAGAGGTTGAATACATGAAACAACCAGTTGTGATAGCAGTTGAAGCTAAAAATGAAGATTATTATGCAACATCAGAAGCAAGGAAGAAAGACGAAGAAAGGAAAACTCTCTTAGAGGAGCAAAATGAAAAGAACCAGTATGGTTCTTCCTATGATTTTTCATATGATTGTAACAATGTTTTTGAGTGTGCAGGTCTACAAGACAACAATTCATTTTCAGTAGTGACTAATTACGAAGAAAACATGAAAGAAAATGAAGAAATTGACGAAGAAAATATTGAGTCAATTTATGATGAAAACTCAATGGATATTGGAGAAGAAGATGCTAAAATTGAAGAAATTCCTATGAAGTGGATCCTTGAAGAAATCAAATTCTGTTATGAACTCATATTGCAACAAATTGATGATCAAAAGATCAATGGTGAAGAGCAAACAACAGAGAATGATATGTGGCATAAACTCACATACAAACAATTTTTCGAAGAAAAAGTTGAAGAGGACAAGCATGGACAATCTAAAATAATTTTCAGATTGATGACAAATTCCAACAAGAAGATTAAGCATAAGAAGTTGAAACAGGGAATTTTCAGAAAAAGAGGTAGACCTAAATTGAAAATGCATAGAGGCTTCAGAAACTGGAAAAGGAGGAAGAGAAAAACTCACTCATACATGGAGTTGAAATGAATTTTAAGCTTTTGTTTGAATTGTCCTTTGTAATGTTTGTAAGCCTAGTTGAGACTAAGACCAGCAGGGATGTTATTCATTTTTATTGTATTAAATCCATTTCTCCATTAAGGGGGAGTGTTAGATAATAATGGTGAAATGCCATAGTTAGAAAATGGTTAAAACTGTACGTAAGATTTGTGTTGAAGTGGTTTTCAGATCCACATATTCACGAGACTGTTAGTGGCTATCCTAGCCTATATAATTGTAAGCAATTTATCAAATTAATATAATAGATTGTGTGATCATAGACTCACTTGTGATGTGCCCTTGTGGCCTCACTGTTATTGAGATTTATCTTTCTCAATTTTTAATTATATTACCCACAGGCTTCCGTTAGATTGGATCTAATACCAAATGATAGAAAGGGGAATAAAAAAATTCTACAACTGTAAACCGACTGTATGAATGCACACATTAAACACATAAAGTTATCCAACTGCGCTACATCTCTTCTTAAACTTGCTTATCTATTGATTTAACAAATAGGTCTTTGTATACATAGTTTCTAAGAGCTAGAAAAATATTGAGAACCATCTTCACAGTACTGTCACGAAAATTCTGGAAAAGACTTATCTAGAATGCCACGAAAGTTCTGGTTAAGAATTATATAGAAAATGTTACGAATCCATCTCCTAATTTTATTACTAGCTAGTATAGGGAGTAATTATTTTTTAACAAGGTATCACCATTATACAGACACACCAGGTAGTGGCTACCATTATACAAACGTGTTAGGTATCGGTTAACATAACCATGCAAACATGCCCAGTATCAGTAATGAGTTGCACATAAAGGCGAAAACGCAGACTGGTAATCTGCAACTACGTTTTTTCCTTCGTATGTTAGATAGCCATGAGCTCCTCTCTTCTCTAGCACTTGGCAGTTGAGCGAAAGGAAGTTAGTGAGCTATGTAGTGGAAACAGAGCGTAGTTAATGGGATTCAGGTGGAAATGAAGCCCAGTGACAACGTAGGTGAGTAAGAACAACCTTGACTTATAGAAAATTAGAATCCCAATTCTTGAATCCCAGTAGTAGAATCATGTCATACAAACAATAAAAACCAGGCCTTATTGCATCTGAAATTTGGGCCTATTTTCTTGTATAAGTGGGGCCTAACGCATAGTCATAATGCTGCATCAAAGAAATCGAGGAGAAGCATTCTTTAAAAACAAGATTTCACTCAAGCATTTCATGGGTTTAGCTCGCTATCACGAAGCTCGATTTATTACGTTCATTCTAACCAAGTTCTTTTGGTTTTCACTTTACATCCGATTATGGAAACTCAATTTCTTTACTAATGGCTTGGAATATAGCCTTTAAGTTCTAGTCTTTCTAAAAATTCTCTACTCCTACCATGGGCATGAAAAAGAAAATTAGTTCTTGGTTGAGTGACCTCTTTTATTTATAATCCTTAAATGTTTATTTTTGGTTTACTCCTTATTGATACCTATTTGTTATCAATACACATTAAGAAACCAAAACTGAAGGTGAAACCATGCATCCTTTTAGTTTATGTTTATATTGTTTGAAAATACATAGATGTTAATAAGTATCCCAATGTAAAGGGGATTGATATAGAGGAGTCCAGGCTTACCATACAAGAAACTTGAGCAGAATGCTTCTTTTTAGATTATTTTTGGTTTACTCCTTATTTATACCTATTTGTTATCAATACACATTCAGAAACCAAAATTGAAGGTGCAACCATGCATCTTTTTATTTTATGTTTATATTGTTTGAAAATACATGGATGTTAATAAGTATCCAACTATAAAGGGGATTGATATAGAGGAGTAGAGGCTTACCATACAAGAAACTTGAGCAGAATGGTTATTTTTAGATTATTTTTATATTGTTTGAAAATACATAAATGATAATAAGTTTCCCACTGTAAAGGGGGTCGATATAGAAGGGTTCTAGGCTTACCATTCAAGAAAATTGAGTAGAATTTTGTTTCAAGAAATTTTATATGAAAGTTATCTAGGACTTAAATTAAAATTTAGCTTGGAGAAATTTTGTATGAATCTTATTGGGATTTAAAGATTCACCTTATAAGATTTTAAAGGATTGTCTTGTTTTCATGCATTTTTCGTGCACACATGCACAAGAAAAGATAGGAATAGTTAACATCTTGGAGCTCTCTCCATTTAGGAATTTGCCTACAATAAATAAAGAAAGGAAAATAATTTGGGAATTTGACTACAAGAAATAAAGAATGGAAAATGAGATAAGTATTGTGTGGTTTTTTGTGTATTGTTTTTTTTTTCTTATAGGTGAGAAATTTGTTGTAGAATTGAAGGAAAATAAATTATGTAGTACCATTAGTTGTAAATTTGATTAAATACACATTGCAATGGAATCTTGTTGGTGATAGCTATTCATTTGACTAGAATGCAAAGCTATGGTATCTTTCCTCCACATATTGCACTCATCCTAAAATCCTTAGATACCACTTATTCTTTTAAAATATACATGGTAGCAGCTAACCTGATTCATAATAATTCTTTATCATATTGAGGTGATTTGAACATAGGATGATGTGTTTTCTAATCCAAAATCTCATAAATGATGATTAATTTGAAGTATTATGAGATAACATAGAAGAGAATAAAATAACTGAATTTATACAATATTGATGACATATATCACTTCATCTTCAAGTCCCTTCTAGACATTAAGACTATTCTTCATTTTCTCAAATGCCAAATTACATTGCAGCGTGGACTTACAAAAAAAAACAATTTTATGGACTCTCTTTAATTCCACTCCTCAAATTGAGAAAATGAGTTTACCATTGAATTCCTTACAAAATTATGAGAAAATGAGCATAAATTCAACCATATTCTGAAATGGTTCAATTTCACCCTGTTTACAGTCAAACAATGCACTATGGCACTCATTAATGGAAATTTGTATTAAGACTTTTACAAATGACCTCTTATAAAAATGATCTCTTAGATTGCAATTTAATATTCACTATAGACCATTCATTATAAGGTCGCAGAACTAACGGTAGAAGTTATGTTAAGCATTTTTTCCATAGAAGGAAACCCTCTTTTATGTATAGAGGAATTGTATTGTCATTGTGTGAGTGTGTGAATATTGTATTATGATAGAGGATATTGTGGGAGAGAGAAGAGGAAGTTACAACGGGTATGTTGTAGGTTCTATCCCTTCATTTGTTGGATAATAATAAAGGAAGGACCTGGCAATTTCTCTGGTGGGAATAGCCAACACTGAGTGAACCACATACATCTATGTATCTATTATATTGTGTATCTTCTATTTTTTATTTTCTCATTTGTTTTATTTTATTTCTCCACGTTTTTTTTTAGCACATATTTGATCAATAAAAACCTCCTCTAGGCTGTAAGGAAATGATGTTTCCATCTCACCATTTTGGATTCCAACTTAGCTAATATTTCTTCCTAAGTCACATTGCGGGTGTCTTTGTACAATAAAGGAGCCCCAAAATACTTTCAAGGTAGAGAATATCTTTGGAATCCTAGGAGTCATGCAATATTTGGTTGAATTGATAAATGAGTGTTAAAGAAGAATATTTTTTATTTAGACAGGTTGATCAAATCCCCATAGGATTTTATAAACATGTCCATAATCTCTTCGAGGGATAAGACTTATCTAACTGATGTTTTCCTGATCAAAAAAGCGTTATCAATAAAATGGATTTTACATAGTGGATAGACTTGATGATTAAGGGAGATCCCTCTGATGGTGCCCTCTGTGAGGGCCAAATTTATAAATCTTCCCAACCCTTTTTTCAAAAAGATATAAATGATGGAGGATAAGGGATCCCATTGGTGGATTCCCCTAGTTGGGATAAAAAATGAGGAAGGAGATCAAATAATAAGGATAGAGAATAAAGATGAGGAAACTAACTTCTTAATCCCCAAGATCCACTCCATATCAAAACCAAAGATTTCCGACATATTTTGGATGAAAGTCCAGTTTAGGTGATCATACGCTTTCGACATATCAATTTTAATCAACATCCCCAATTTCTCATTGGTTTTTAAGGAGTGGATGCCTTCATGAACAACAATTATCCTATATAGGATTTTTCATCCTTTAACAAAGCCCCCCTACTCTCAGGAGATTACTTTGTTCATGAGAGTCTTTAGACGATTATATTTGACTTTTTCTATGATTTTGTAAATAAAATTACATAAAAAAATGGGTCATAACTTATATCTATTGTATTCACCTATTGATCCTTGGGAATTACTATGATGAAGTTCATGTTGAAATTCTAAAGGATGGATCTGGAAGAGAAGAATTCCTCCACAACCTCTCAAATGTATTACCCAATGATATTCGAACAAGATCCAAAAAAAAAAAATTGTGAAGCAGTCTAGTCCGAGTGTCTTACCTTCCATCATTTGTTTAAGAATCAATTCCACATCTTTGGGTGACATCGACGTCACGAGGATTTAATTTTGAACTAGAGTTATTTGTTTTGGAACGGCTTATGTTATCCTCCAAATTTCTTCTTCCCTTTTTGCCAATGGATATTGGAGGATAAATTTGGAATGATTGACCAACTCTTTCTCAATATCCTCTTTCCCCTCTAAGTTGTTTTCCCTTGTATATTTAAAAGGAGAGATTTTATTCTGATTTCTTCTCTGAATAAGGTAATTGTGGAAAAACTTAGTATTTTTGTCTTGTTCACACAGCCCTCTAATCCTAGACTTTTGTCTCCATAGAATATATTCATGTTTATCTCTTTTTCTTAAGTTCCATTCTAAGTTTCTCCCCTCTTCAGGATATCTCCTCAGACTGACCCCTTTGGATTTTATCCTTTTGAATTGTTTCCACATCCTACTATAGGTTCCTTTTTTCCTAAAAATATTACCAAAAACCTTATTGTTCCAAATCCTTAGGCACACTCTTATTTGTTTAATTCTTTGTTGGAATTCATACATATTTTTACCATACAGATATGATTTTTCCTTCCAAAATAGCTCGATATTTTGAAAAAAAAATCAATGATCCATCCATAGTTTTTCAAAATGAAATGGTTTGGATCTTGAGATCAATTTTCTCTCCCATGATAGTGGTATTGGACGATGATTAGATTTCTAGTAGTGGGGGAAATTTGTAGAGATATCATTTTGGGATTGGAAGATTGCTTCCAAAACCAGGAATCTTTCCTGGAGGAAAATTATTTTCTTCTCTCCTCCCCTTTTATTATTCCAATTATAAAAATGAATCCTAGATGGAATGTCTATGAGCCGAAGATTCTAATTCAAGAATATGAAACCCTCATTTTTTGCATCTAATATCCTAACTCCCCTTCATTGTTATCCTACATAAAGGTTCTCATATCGAATTCTTCCCTTGATGATCCACCATTGGTTTCTTATTTCTTCCCCCAATAGGTTGAATACATCAAGGAAAACCCTTTTCAATGTTGTAGAGAGAGGGCCATATGTCTTGTAGATGAACCCTCGTTCATATGTAGCTAGAATTTTGTAGTTTCTTATTAGAATTTTGGCCGATATATAAGCATGCATAACCCCTATAAGAAAAATGAGTAGAATTTTGTTTCAAGAAATTTTATATGAAACTTATCTAGGACTTAAACTGGCATTTAAAATAGAATTTTGCTTCGAGAAATTTTATATGAATCTTATCTAGGATTTAAAAAGATTCACCCTATAATATCTTAAATGATTGTATTGTTTTCATGCATCTTTAGACAAATATGTGAAATAGTGAATTCCAATGCATGTTTGGTGCACACATGCACAAGAAAAAATGAGAATAGCAAATAGCTTGGAGCTATTGCAATAAAATGAAAAGGAAAGGTTTTCTTAAAAAACATCTTGGAGATCCCAAAGGCCTCTTAGTTTAGTTTGGTCAGATTATTACATGTAGATGCTCAGGTCGATTTAGGAATTTGCCTACAAGAAATAAAGAAAGGAAAATGATTTGGGAATTTGACTACAAGAAATAAAGAATGGAAAATGAGATAAGTACTATGTAATTTTTTGTGCATTGTTTTTTTTCTCATAGGTGAGAAATTTGCTGTAGAATTGAAGGAAAATAAATTATGTACTACTATTAGTTGCAAATTTGATTAAGTACACATTGCAATGGAATCTTGTTGGTGATAACGATTCATTTGACTAGTATGCAAAGCTATGCTATCTTTCCTCCACATATTGTAGTGATGCAAAAATCCTTAGATACCACTTATTCCTTTAAAATATACATGGTATAATCTAACCTCATTCAGAATAATTCTTGATCATATTGAGGTGATTTGAACACACGATGATGTGTTTTTTATTGAAATCTCATAAATGATGATTAATTTGAAGTATTATTAGATAACATAGAAGAAAATAAAAGAACTGAATTTATACAATATTGATAACATATATTACTTCATTTTCAATTCCCTTCTAGACATTAAGACTATTCTTCATTTTCTCAAATGTCAAATTACATTACACCACGGACTTACAAAAAAAAAAAATTATGGACTCTCTTTATTTCCACTCCTCAAACTCTGAAAAGTAGTTTACCGTTGTATTCGTTACACAATTTTGAGAAAAATGAGCACAATTTCAACCATATTCTGAACTGGTTCAATTTCACCCTATTTACACGCCAAACAATGCACTATGGCACTCATTAATGGAAATTTGTACTAAGACTTTTACAAACTACCTCTTATAAAACATGACCTCTTAGATTGTAATTTAATACTCAATATAGACCATTCATTATAAGATCGCAGAACTGACGGTAGAAGTTATGTTAAGGATTGTTTCCGTAGAAGGAAACCCTATTTTATGTATGAAGGAATTGTATTGTTGTAACGCCCCCTATTGTTAAGACTACATGTGACGTAAGAAAGTGCATAATAATTTGTATCTCGTACTAATTCCAGTTGATTGTGAGTTAGCAGTCACTGGGGAACTTCGAAATTTCACTCCTAAATTCTCGTCAAAATAGATATTGGAACTCTGAAATCTTGAATAACTAAGGTGTCTTATAAAAACTGTAAATCTCATTCTTCCGTATTGAAGAAATGAGAAATCATGAGAGCAGAGATGCACAGGAATAACACACAATAAATTGATTGTATTACTTTCACTCTTACACACATACATAGGTAAATATATAGCTGGATTCAGATCCAACCGATTCCATACTTGGAGGGAGTGGTTGAGAAGATATCTCAACAGCCTCCTACAAATCTTCAACCAACCCAATCTAGTCTCCTAAAGTAAGCTTTATTCTAATACGCTCCCTTAATGCTTACTTTACAAATTACAATACTTAAACTTTCGTTTGTCTGTCTGGGCTTCCTCAGTACTGAAACTCACTCTGCGATCACACGGCTTCCGCTCTTTCTTCTTCCTCTTCTTCGAGCTTTCCATAGACACATTTAAAGTCAAAACGCCTCTGACCATCTTTCTAGCACTTGTATACTGGACAATTTAACAACTTGGCTCATCGGGGCTTTCGTGATAAAAGTTGACAATTATTGATGCATTCTATGAACTTGTCTTCATCTGTCGGATTTTTCACTTTCGACTATCCTTCAGTATCTAGAAGAAAAGTTTGGATATGGAATGTCCTCAACATTCCTTTACACAAGGTGACTTCCAATAAAAACAATGTACTTGATATTGGGGCTACCATCTTGCATCAAAATACAAGTTCTTATTTTTACATACACACTTACACACAAAACTTTAAACTCACCAGGTAAATGTAACCTGTAATTGTCGATCTTGGAGCACCGAAGTCCAACAAGAATATACAATTTATAACATACTAGACATAATCAAACTAGTAACATGATCTTGTGGCACCGAAGAACACACAAGAATTACAAGCTTGAACTACATCACTATGTTAAAAATTTGACATAAAACTCTGACGGATGCAACCAAGAAAGGGGAAAAGTTGTCATGGACTTCGTACAACAGTGACTCTGCAGTGCCGACCAACAGGCTATAATTAACCCAATCGAAGCGGTTACTATAGCTAGAGTTATTATAAGTACTTTTTTTTTAGATCCGAATTGCGAGCCAATAGCTCCAGTTTGGCATGCGGATATTTTTGACAAGGAAAAACTTAGGCACAATCCACAGTCTGTTGAGGATAGATCTCTCCAACACTGCGCTATTCTATAGATATACTCCGTCGAATTATAAGGCGCAGCGGCTGAATCTGCAGTGAAAAGTTTCGGACTTTGCGCAACTTTATTGGCAATATTTAGGAGCATGGCCTTAATATTATTAGTGAACTATTGTGGCTAACTGCTGGTTCCGGTGTTGCAGAGAACAATTGCTTGCGCACTCTCACTGTAATTTCCATAAAAGTAATGATTGTCATAACGTAAGAATGAATCCAGAAAAATTGTGAGAGCAGAGATGCACAGGAATAACACACAATAAATTGATTGTATTACTTTCACTCTTACACACATACATAGGTAAATATATAGTTGGATTCAGAAATAACGGAAGGAATGAGACAGGATCCCCTTTATAATTGCATGAAGAATTATTGTTTTAAAAAACTATGTAGTATATAAGATTTCTTGTCGGAAGAATTATTGCTATCAAAATATCTAAATTGTCTAATACCTTTTTTAAAACAACTTGATTTGTAAAATCAAGTTAGAGAATGTATAACAGGAAAATAGACCCATTGTATTCAAGAACAAATTGGACAGGCCAAATTGGATAAGAAAAATGTATTCTTGTACTTGCACGAATAACTATTGTTATAAAAGCATCTCAACTGACAATGCCCTCTTATAAATACAGGGAATCTTTTTCTTTTGATACATTAAAAAAAAGATATATATAACTTAAATATTAAATTTACTTGCCATATATGTTGCAAGCCTTTCAAATTGACTCTCCAATGAAAGATAGAGATATTGTGCTTTTCATATCTAGATTTAATGGGCCTGTTTCTAGGAATTTAACCATGTTATAGTAGAATTCAGATACTATCCTATGGAATTGGTGATTCTTGGCACTGATGTATTGATGATTAAAATTTTCTCGAAATTAAACAAAAGATTCTAAAAAATGTTCACTGCAATTCAAATCAGGACTAAAATGAAACATCTTCAGGATTTAGATATTCATTCTCCTCAAAAGAGTTAACAACAAGAAAATCCTGCAAGTCAAAATTAGCAATGAATCTAATATTAGAAGTTAATAGAAAATCTATTATTCTACAAGCATCGCAAGAAGTAGGCAGTATGTTGGATTGCAAAAAGTACTGAAAATAAGTATCTCAAGATCGTTATTAGAAATAATAATAATAGATATATTGATGTATACAAAAACAGGAGGTTTCATTCGCAGAGAGATGACACTGCCCTATTATATGTCCTACTTATTCATATCAAACTGAATGAATGAAGACGATATATAAGTAGAGTGTCATCTCCCCTGCACAGGAAGCACAACACGCCCTTCTCTTCTCCATGGTCATCTGATCTATTTTCCTCTCTCTGTCTAGTTACAGATGGGAATAAATAGATATGTTAACGATTTGTAAGGGGAAGAAAATACTACATCAAGCTCATAATTCACAACAAACCACGCACAACTTGTAAATAAGAGAATATTTGGATACTGTTTTCATCTCAATTTCTATGCATGCAATGTTTCTAGTGTCTTGATGGTAATGTCGGTATACACGCATTGTTTGCGTTGCAAGAAAAGGAAGGTTTATTAGTTCTAGCGCAGAGATAAAGAGGATCCAAGATGCAAGGCTACAAAAAAAAACCAAGGCACAGAGAAAAATGAATAGTTCGTTGGGTAAGAGAAATGATCCTACAGTTATTATCCATGCATAGGAAAGAAGGGCATTTGAATCTAAATGTTTGAAACCAAAGTGAAAGACAATCGATTTGACTCTTGGTTGACTGCTCAGGAACATACTAATAACTTAAAGGATAATGAAACAGAAGATAAAAAAACAATTCATTCTATTGAAAATAATAAAGATGCAAAGTAAAATAAAATAATGGCCCAAAACCAAGGCACAATATTTTTCTTTTAACAACATCTACGCCAATGAGATTTCAACAATAAAGATATTCATGAACAAGCAATTGAGATATTATTTATATAAAAATTATACACATGCGTACCGTAGCCAAATGAGAATGCTCTGGAGTCGTTGTCTTGTGCGTGCTCCGTCCAACTCCCTCTTGCCAACCGATGAGACTTCACCGGTACCTCCCAACCAACGCAAAGGGTACTCTTCTTCCCCTGAGCCCCCTGAGCCGCAAAGGGGCCACGCACATAAAAATAGAGAATGCTAGCACCCAGCTCGCCTCAAAAGGTCGAGCTACCACTCGTCACCTGAGCTAGGTATCCCAACTCCCACAAGATAAAGTTCAGTCAAGATGAAATTTCAGCAGCATAACATTACGCAAGTCATATCTCATCATACTCCTCCTCTGCCATCCTTTTTATAGAGTTTCTTAGTCATTAGTTTCCCAAATCCTCATTATATTCCTTTTTCATTTATTTAATTAGGAAAAACCTCCCCCGTACACATGTCACTCGATCCCCTATTTGCAGCTGAAAATCAATTT
>WSFP011383057.1:0-29262 GCA_009831015.1 Picea engelmannii
TTATCTTGCAGTCGATCGAATTCCAGATATTCGACCTTATTGTTGTTTAAATTGACTCGACTTGTGACTCGATGGTGTCAATGCTTCCTCACCGAAAATTCACCCTTGAAATTTAGTCTCATCTATGGACTCTTCTTTAATTGAGATTTTCTGAATCACTTTTAACGATCCATGTCATATTAACTTCTTTATTTTTTATTTGTATGGATCCATATTGGATTATCCATTTACCCTTTTTTTCTGGACAATTTTTCCACAACTTCTTCTTTTGTGCATGGATGTTAATGACACAATCTCAACCTTATACAATATAGGATGAGTTTATCAATCTCATATGATATATTAGTCAAATTATCTTTCTACTGATATTCAAGTCACCTTCACAAAATTATGTCCAATGTTGACAATCGTTGACATTGAAGTCAAATTCATAACATTATGTCCAATATTGAAAATGCTTGACATTCAATTCACCTTCATAACATTATGTCCAACCTTCATAACATTATGTCCAATATTGACAATGCTTGACATTAAAGTCACCATCATAACAATATGTCCAATATTGACAATGCTTCTCAAACCAATCAATCAATGATACTTCGCCTATTTATCAAGGTTGACATCAATGACAACCAAATTTCCAAAAATCTCCCCCTTTGTTATTGATGGGAACCTTATTAAAACATTATTACTTCCCTTGTGAAATGTATTATGTATTTTGAATCGTTTGAGCTAACTTTGCTTTACTCTTTGTCTCTCCCCATTTGACAACAATGACAAAGGGAATATTTCTCTTCTCCCTCTGAGTTCATGCTCCCCATGTCTTTATCCCATTTATTTTGGACTTTGTTTTTATTGTTTAACTTCCCTCTTTTGACATTAATGACAAAGGAAATAAAACTTTTATTGTTTTTCTCCCCCTGTGAATGTGTCAGTTTTTATCTCAATCTCATGGGATTTTTGTGTTCAAATAGGGTTTTATTGTCCTCTCCTTTGTCATAATGGACAAGGGTGTGAAGCTTACTAATTTTATTGATATATTTCTTATTTTCTTTAATATTCTTTAGTTCTTTGATTCCAAGAGATATTTATTGTTATTTAATATCATTAATAAGTTTGCTATGTACATGCATTGTCTTTATATATTTTAAACTCCTTTTGTTGTTTTCTTCTTTACATATTATTTTTTTTATTCATCACACTATTCTACAGACTGATTTTCTTTTGAGAGTTCATCATCATCACCATTATTTTGTGCACCATAATCTTCTTCATCTTCTTATTTAGAAATTCGTCTTCCTTGAGCTTGTTCCTCTTCATATGCAAAGCTCTGAATTTCACATTCCTTATTAAGAGTTTCATCCATCAGTTTATTGTTATTAATTTCTTCATTTTTAGGTGCAATATCTTCATCATATTTCTTGTTTTTTGCTTCATATTTTCTTATCCATATCTTTCCATAAGGCACTTTGTTTGATTAAAAAAAAAATTCTACATTTGTCCTTTGAGATTTATCCTCTCTGTTTTTCTTCCAAAGTTCATTGGATTTCCTTCCTGACTTGTATGGATTATTTTTCATGGGTTGTCTTCTTGATTTCCTGTAGTCTTGGGATTTGTGCCCAAACTTATCACAATTGTAGAATCTCATGGTATCACAAAAAATTGTTGTGTGCCCAACATATTTGCATCTCCAAAATCTCATTAATGTTATTGGACCTTCCTGAATTTTTCTTTTCAAGAGTCTTGTTTTCTGATGCTTTTTTACTGTTGAGGAAAAGATATGAATTTATCTTACTCAAGCATTTTTTAATATTGCTTGGCTAAGGAAAGATAGTCGGGAATATTACCCTATGTTTATGTCCTCAAAATGTGTTTCCCAATACACAAGTATTAATTACGAGGGTTTAGGATGATTTTTTTAAATAAAAGATTGTTGCAAAATATAACATTTTTATATAATTTTCTGAATATAACAGATTGCAAAAAGTAAATGTGGAGATCAAAAGAAAAAATACCAAGTCACATATTAACACAGATGACACATAATAGCAATCGATTTATTTCATTCCGAGAAATCAAAAGAATTGTTCTCTTTACAAAAATCCTTGTGGGGGCATGGACCAAGGTCAAACTTAAATATCCCCGATGAAAACCATACAAAAGGAATCTGACAAGAAGTAAAAAAATGAACTTTAAAATATGTATAAGCTTGCCAAAGACTGTTTCCCACTTGACTCTGCACAATATCCTTTATCAGTCAAGAATTTAATTCATAAACAGACAAGTCTACACGGACTATCAAAGATAGATAAACACCTCTGAAACAAGCATCTAAATGATATTGTTCAGCTTTGAACCTTGATGTCTACAATAGGACCCTACTGTCATAAAAGAGAATTAGGCTTTTAATGAATTGAATAATGAATGAAAACTTAACTATCTCAATAAAACTCAAGAGCAAACCTTAGTATTATGTCTCCTTCTATTCTCCATTTTTTCTTCCTTCTCATTTGGCTTTTATGCATTCCAAATTAGTTGAAGTAGTTCAACTACCTCATTTAGTTAAGTTCTCAACTAAATTTTAGTTTAGGGGAATAAATAATAATAATAATAATTAAGGGTCTTTTATTAAATAATAACTAGTAGGTGGGACCCCTTGTGACTCCCTTTATTTCTTAAAAAAATAAACATAATTAGATAATCAATCAAACACATGCATCATTGTGGCTCCCATAATTATTTTCACAATTTGAAATTTAAATATCAGAGATATTTCAAATTATATCCAAACATGTAAATATCCATAATATCCAAAAATAGTTTGTTGTCCAAAACTTTCAGCAGTCCACTGTCCTCAATAAATCAATAATAAACATATAATCAAAAACCATATTTTCCACTTTGAGAGGCAATTTTCCCTTTGTTGTTGTTATCCCCTTTTGACTTCCCTAAATTAGTCTTACGTTGGGTGGAACCTTGAGGCTTGATCTCATTAATGACATGGGAGCAGTCATCTCTCAAGTGCATACGGGGTGATACTGACTTGGTTGAGTCACTTGAAGAAGAGGAGGGAGAAACAACAAATTTACCTTTATCATGCACATGGTCGACCTAGGTTTTGAGTCTTTTGCTTGCGTGGGAGGACTGTACAGGTGAGTGTGCAGGGGAAATTTGAAAATTTGGGTTCACAGGTTGAGGAGGAGGAGGACGAGATAATGACAAATTTGGCTAGCCACATTTGTGGGAGACTGTTGGGTGAACAGTCTCCTTCCATCCATCATTCACGAGAACTTCAGGTTGCAAAGATACATGAGGGGGCATAGGGATACCAGGAACATGCAAGGGGCTAGAAGGGAGGCCTCTTTGGCCTAGTTTGGACTATCCCTTGTCAAATACAATTGAAAAATACATCTTGAAAGAGTTGGTTTAACTCTTGAGAATTGGCATTGAAATGTATAGAGAATCTGGGCCTTCTAGGCCCTCTGTTTCAATTTCCCCTGCCCCTATTGTTTCAAACATGACTTCCTCTATTGAAGAAGCTCATCCTGTATGCAGCAATTATTAGCAACTAGCTCTTAAACACACCATACATGACATTCTCTTAATATGAAACAAAGTTTGGCTCGACAATTAACATAAGACCTGTGCAATCCAATCCATAAAATTTATTTAATAATTGTCAATTGAGCAGGGGGTGAAATAGGGTTCATGGGATATCTGGGGGGATTGTATTAAGAGAAAAAGTGATATCATTATAGAGAGTAAGAAAACGATTATTGATCTACAATTCATTAAATAACTCACTATGCAATAATACCAAAACATAGCAGGTACCATATATCTTTGTGTTATTTTTTATCACTGTCATACAGATTTTTAATTTAATTTTAGTGAAAAGGGCGTGCAAAATGAATTGGGGATTGTGAGGGGATTTATAATGAGCGAAAAAGTGAGAAAATGAGAGGGAATTAACGGATATTGTTCATAAAATAAATTAAATCAATCAACTATCATAACTCTATTCCAAATTTAATCCAAAAAGCATCCACTTCCAAGACCAAAACATTCATTGTTCCTCAATTTCATGCAAATTGTTTGTTGTCTCAATAAAACAATTTAATTTTCCAAAAATCTTCAATTTATAATAGCTTGTGTATTATGACTTATGCAACATTTCTAATTCAACGGTAACAATGTAACCATTTGAACCACAGTACTGCATGTGTTAACGATGATCTCTTCTTTTAAAATAAACAAAACATGCACAACGATCCTTTTTATCTATGCCCAACATTCATCCTTGGTAATCAAACCATAATACACCCAAGATAAACAATCAATAGTCATTGTCCTCTAACAAAAATCAGGCCTGATCTAAACATACACAGGTTCCTTTTCAAATTATGAACAGACTTAAAAGCATGCTCGGTGAACCAATCAGACACAGGTCTCTATCATATAATTGACACAATCTTGAATTGACAACAACAACCAACCAAAACAAATGTAACCCCGATCTTGATATATGTTTGCATCAATATATACAGACTTCCTTTTAAAAGGAATGACCCACAGAACCATATAATGTATGAAGAGAACAGAATGATATTTCCACATAGGTATCTCCTTTAAATTTTGATAGAATCATGATCGTGCTTGATGAAATAATCACTCACATAGGTGTCTTATTGACTTAAATGTAATCACGATCAGGCTAGTATTAATCACATTAATAAAGACGATAATCGACAAGAAGGGCAGCTCTCAGGTGGTAGGTAACCATACTTTTCTTTTCTGTTCAAAAAAATTAATCACAGAGAGGACACGCAAAGATTCAACCAAGAGATGGTTCTTGAAGCAAGGGATCTCGTACCCTTAAAATTTCCACGGTCATTAAACCTGAAATCTTGACAAACCCCAAGAGGTGCCCGAGGGAGATAGAAGCAAGTCATACTCCAAGTCAGTATATTTAGAAATTAAATGCAAAGAGGTAATGAAAGTCTCCTTGACTTTAGAAAACACAGAGAGCTCATGGTATTTTACGTCCTCATATACATTTACCACCGAGTAACAACCGCATGCCACAAATATAATTTTGAACAAATAGAGATCCATGCTCTCTAAAAACACCAAAGTACTTCAATTTATAACCCCAAGATTTTGATAGAACCATAAGAGAATGCCCGAGTGGAGAATAAAGAAATTCGAGCTAAACAACCCAGGCACACACAAATGCATCTAAATTTCTGCAGAGAGGAATGTGGGTTAATTTAAACAATGAAGGGTACTCAAAACACAAAGAGACCATATCTCTTCCAAGACCCAGGAGGTCGATAACTTTTGAAAACCATTAACAGTGGGGCCAGACAACATAACAGTCATTATTATAGCAGAGATGAGGGGGCGGGTGTGAAAACTCTTTGCAACTTGTATCCATTCAATACATACACAGACCTGCATTAAACATTCGGGGCCAAACAATATTGGACTTGTGGAAAGATTTCAGTGAAATGATAGTAAATAACGAGTCATCGACAATAGCTCAAGGCTTAGACAAAAGAACCATATCATTTTCGAATGTTGCATTGAAACTTGGATAAAGAATCACAACCACAACTGAGAGGGAAAAAGAGTTAACAACAACTGATACATAGAATGGTGGTTAAAACCCCTCAACCATAAAACACATAGCTCATTGCACCATTGTTACCATTATTTCATAGAGAACCATCATAAAAAACCAATATGGCGGAGTAAATAACCGATGCGCAAACTTTATAATCAATAACACCCATTACTTCGCTTACAAATGCCAACATTTTGAAGTAATCACAGAGAACCCAGAACACAATATTCACACTCAGTCAAAAACTCAAGAAAACACAGAACCCATGCAATCTTGAGCTACCATTTGATTCATAATACAGAGATTCCATCATGGATGGAAAGATAATATCCATACCTATGATAAAATCACTTCAATGACGAACTGGTCGAGTTTTACCCTTCCAACCCTGAAAACGCGGAGCTTCCACAACCAACAAAGAAATAATGCAACTATGCTAGGGTGACGGGCTCAAGGGAGGTTTGGAGTGACGTACAGTAAATGAACATCACTTCCTCACCTGGCTCTACTAAATTCCATGTATGATCCATCCCACTAACATAACATCCACCATTAACATCAAACCATATCCAATCCCAAAATTCAATGCCATATCCTTTGTAGAAATTTGATACCATATCAATTGCATAGTGCGCCACCCGAGACATATAACTTATACGTTAACTTAATGTCATAACTTCAACAATAATCATGTATTAACGTTACCATATGTTCCTTTATATAATCTTTTAAACAAAATCTCATAGTATAACAGTTAGGTCCACTGCCTGTATCAACTTATATATTCATTTGAAGTTTCTATGTAATCGGTTATCGTGGCCTTAGGACTTATCCATAGTTCCTTTCTTTTTGTTTTGATCAAACTCCCATTTTATTATCATTTGCATAAATCATATATGGATTAGTAACCAATGTTATAACATAACATATCATAGCACCTGTAAACAATATGATTCTCATAACCATAGAACTGCCTTGTATTGCAAATAAATATCATCATCATTTAGCCACAATGGATCAACCACCCATTTATCATATCAAATGAGACCAAGACTGCATCATCAAAGGTATAGTATTGTGTAGGAAACATCATAACAACAACAACATATGAGTGTGACATGTCTATTTTTTCGCCTCTAATCTACAAGGGGGTCCCACCTACTAGTTAAATATTATTATCATAAATAAATAATAGAGTTTAGCAATCCTTTGCAGGCAGAATTCATCATTGCGATTTTAATCGTCAACAAACTGGAGACTCCACAGGGAAATCGGTTTCCAACATATTATGAACTCGGAATATTTGGTTGTGCAAACTAGTAACATGAGATCAAGAAGATATAAATCAGAATGATTATGCAACAGGGGGAAGTGAGCGGATTTAAGGGGAAAATGACTAGGATTTTGGGAGTAACTCATGGAAAGTGTTAAGTATGAGGGGGTTTATCCCTGTAAGAATAATCATTCGATTAATCATAGTAAAGAGTTCTTGACTTCAAGGAGAAAATAAAAATTGGCATGTTCTTTTGAATCTTGAAGTGGATGGAAGAAAAGGAAAGCAGAAGAGGGATAAAACCAACTATCTTATAAAACAATAGTTGAAGTAGATAACAATTTCAATGATTCCTTCGAGGGGAACATCATGACAGTTGTGTAACCTGATTGTTATTGATTAAAAATACTTTTCATAATAGCGTCGTTGTGGCGAAACTGATCCAATATTTTATTTTGACAAGAAATAAAGCCAAAAAGAAACAAAATAGCAAGAAATGTCATAGCAGAAATGAAACAGTAGGATTGAAATAAGAAGAAATGTAAAATCGAAGAAAATAAAACAACTATAATACAGAAAACATTTCATACAACGTTAAAACTTTTAATTTGGTTCCACGTAGTGTTTTAAGTGGGAACCGTTAGTGCTATAGGAAAACAATCGCTCTTGTAAGTCCTTTAGGATGTAAGATTTTGCGCCTAGGACAAAAGCAATATTAAAAGGACCCAACAATAATTTTTGAACTTTTAATTCCTTCCTCTATCAGCATGAGCTGAATCCCATAGTAGTACCTTCTCATTAACCTTGAATTTGACAGCCTTGACACTTTTGTTGAAATATCTTTTAACAGTATGATGTCTTCTCTTTATATTATCCAAGGAAAACTTCCTTTGCTCCTCTAAAGCCAAAAGTGAATTCATTCTTTGAGAAACATTAGAAGAATTTAATTCTTTGACCTGTAGCATTAACCTTAGGGAGGAAAGTTCCAGATCGGTAGGAAGAATGGCTTCTTGACCATAAAAAAGCTGGAACGGAGTGCAACCAATGCTCACCTTGGTGGTAGTGCGATCTTCCCAAAGGGTATAAGTGAGGAGAGTGTGCCATTGACAAGGATTATCTTTAATGAGCCTCTTGATAATTCTAACCAGATTCTTGTTTGTAGACTCGGTCTTCCCATTTCCTTGGGGATAATAAGCTGAGGAGGTAAAAATTGGGTCAACTTAGAAAAAATAAAGGTGGGACCATTGTCTGTAATAATTTCCAAAGGAAGACCAAATCTGGAAAAAATATTAGTTTCAAGAAAAGAAATCACCTGCTCATCATGTGAATGCTTAAGCGGGACAATTTCAGTCCATATCGTAAAATAGTTTGTAGTTGTCAAGATAAAAAAAAATACCTTGTTGAAGATGGAGGATTAATAGGACCAATAAAGTCCAAGCCCCAGTTTGAAAAAGGAAATTCAGGGAGGACAGGTTGTAAAGGAATAGCAGAAAGAAATTCTTTCCAAGGAAACTTTTGGTACTTGTCACAAGATCTTGAAAAATTACAAGAATCAAAAAATATTGAAGGCCAATAGTACCCTTTCCTGATAATCTTAAAAGCAGTGGTTTTAGTAGAAAAGTTACCTCATACATGAATAACGTAATTTGAAGATCCATGAGTCTCTTTCAACCATTTATGTGCTTCCTCATTGTTCACACAATGAAGTAACATACCATCGGTAGATATTCTAAACAAGAAGTATCCTATAATGACGTATCTAGCAGATTCGAGGCGGAGCCTTCTTCTTTGATGAGTTTCTAAGTTATCTGGAAATATTTGATTTTGCAAGTAATACACCGGAGCTTTATACCAAGGATGTTCAGACACAAGAAGGATTTGATTGTCAATGTAAAACAATGTTGATAAAGAGTTATCTTATTCATCAATTGCTTCACTCATTTCATCATGTTGAGCTAAGTGAAGGGATAAGTCATGTCCCTTGATAGGTTTAGAAGTTATGATGGTTAGATCATGCTCCTGAATATTGGAAAGATAATGTGCAAGATTTCCTGAAAGATAAGTATGTGAGAGTAAAAAATTGACAGTAGGTAAAGGTACTTTTACCAGCATATGCTTACCTAAGATGAAGTGGCGAAATTTTTCAACAGCTTTAACAAGAGAAAAAACATGTTTTTCAATAAAAGAATATTTAAACTCATCATATGACAAGATTTGAATCATGTAAGCCACTGGTTTTTCATTTACTTGGTCATCACATTGCATGAGGATAGCAGAATCTGCTTCCTCTGTGGCATTAGTGTATATCATAATTTCTTTCTCAAAATCTAGCTTCGCCAAAATCGATGCGGAACTGATTGCCTTCTTGATTCCTACGAAAGAATTTTTTACGTCATCTATCCAAGAAAAGGAAAGATATTTCTTAAGAATATTATGAATTGGCTTGACCATGACAGCAAATCAGGAACAAACCTATGAACAAAGTTAATAACACTCATGAAGGCTTGAACCTCCTTCTCGGAAGTAGGAGCAAGAAGATTTAAGATAGCAGCAATCCTTTCAGAATCTATTCTTATTCCAGAATCGGAGATGATGTGTCCAAGGAGCTTGCCTTTGGTAACACCAAAAAATAGACTTAGAAGTATTTAAATAAATGCCAAATTTCCTGCATCGCATGAGAATCTTTCTAAGATGACCAAAATGATCTGATCGGTTTTTAGAATACGCAGTTAAGTCATCAAGATAAATCTAAATAATTTTTCCGATCAAATTGTCAAAATATATTTGCATATCTCTTTGAAAAGTGGCACCTGCATTAGATAATCCAAAAGGCATGTGTTCATAAGCGAAAGTGCCCCAACGAGTAATAAAAGTGGTTTTATATTTATCTGTCCTTCTCACCTTGATTTAAGTGTAACCAGAAAACTCGTCTAGTAAGGACATCGTCTGTGACCTTGCAACTTGTTGCAAAATCATTTCCATATTAGGGAGAGGAAAATGGTATTTAACGTTGGCCCTATTCAATGCATAGAAATCAACGCATATTCTAATATGACCTAATGATTTCTGAACGGGAACCAAATTAGAAACCCACTCAGAATACTTATCAGGGAAAATTATCTCAGCCTTCAAGAGTTTTTCCAACTCCTTCTGAATAGTTTCTTCCAGTGCAGAGTTAATGGGTCTTTGTTTTTTCCTAACTGGTTTTATGCCTTCCTTGATAGGAATGGAATGTTGTATAATAGTAGGATCAAAACCATGAATATCCTCATAAGACCAAGCAACATATTGAAATTCACCAACCAACTTAGTGAAATTCATTTTTTCTTCGGGCACCTATTTTAACATTCTTTGGACACTCGGGTGTTCTAATGTTCAAGGAAATGGTTTCACCCAGTTTCCTTTTTGACTCCTCTTCTTTATGTTTTTCTTTGTTGCCTACATCACTCGATGAAAATGAACTTTCTAGAGGAGTCAAGCCTTTAGGAATTTTGTTATCTTCCATTGATATAATTTCCTTAGGCTTATAAGGTTCATTTTGAATGAAAGCACATATTCTCTCATCACTAGGGAAGACCTACCATGGATCTACATTGTCAGGGATAGGCAGACGATACAAAGATTGAAAGTTTCAATCACATCTTTGTGGAAGAAGCTGTCGAGTAAGAGAGGTTGCAAAAATAGCTAACCTATCAGTCATTGAATTCAATTCCCTTTTAACATGAGTGATGTTGAAAGATAGAAAGTTCGAGATAAGTGCCCAAATAGTTTGGTTGTAACGTTTCATTAACTTATTGCTAGGAGAATAAATATTACATACAAGGTTTACCACAATTTCGGAATCCCCAAAAACTGTAAGGTGACCACAACCTACATTATAGGCATTTTCAATGCCTAGCAACAATGCTTCAAATTCAGTGACATTGTTTGTGCAAGAAAACTCTAACCTATAGGAAAAGTTATGAATTTTACCCACATGAGAGTACAAGATAATACCAGCTCTGTTTCCTTCATTGGAGCATCAAAATGCATATGACATATCCCATCCTCTATGTCAATTTTTTCCAAGGCAGTGTTCTCCTCATCTGCAAAGATGGAGTAGACCCCTAGATCCTCCTCGATATAATTCACATTAGGTTGTGGGATGCTTTCTATATAAGGTGAAATTCTCCCCTCCCTTAGGACTATGATGTTTTTACCATTTTGAGGAACGGATAAGTGTGTCCTATTGAGTGATAGGTATCCACCCATCAAAGCTTGCCAATATCTTCCTAAGATGATCGAGTAATTATTCACTGGCATATCAATTACCTGAATATTAAGGGTTGTCCTTATTTCATGATGTGCGCACAAAACCAAGGTCACGTCCTTGGTTCCACCTATGGTCGATTGTTGTAAATTATTGTAAGAGAGAATGCTTATGGCATTTTAATTTGTACAAGACAAGCCTATCTCTTCCACAATAATCTTCGGCATTACACTTGGGCTCGAACCTCCATCAATGAGACAACAATGGGCTATTTTATACATAATCTTTACATAAATTAAAAAAAAAAAAAACATGGGGTTCTTTACAGGGTGTCTAAATTTGTGTACACCTACTTTATTTACAGTTGAATCCTCCTCATCTACCTCTTCAAAGAGGTTGGCTACAATGGAATATTTTCCTTCCATAAAAAATTTCATATGCTTTTGTTTCTCAGGGATGACAACCATGTCTAGGAGGGTAGAATCAACTTTAATATTGGCCAATTGATTAAGAATGTTGTATTTGGAAGAGGGAAGAGGGGAGTTAGTTGATTGTCTAGAGCCTTAGAAACCTGAACAGTAGTAGCTGGTGAAGATGAGTTTTGGCTAAAAGAAGTGCGAGGAGGATCATATTTACTGATTGGAGCATAGGATTTATTACTAGTATTTATGATCATAACATCCTCTGGCTCTGCAAATTCTAGGACAACAATAGTAGTTTCATGTCTTTTACCAAACATTTTATCTCTGTCACTCTTCTTTACTTCACACATACTTTCCTCGTGGTGGTCCTCGCAAAATTTACACCAACTACGAGGCATGATGGCTTTAGGTTGAAATTTATTTTCATTGAGATTCTTAAAAGGCGGTGAAGAAGAAGATGAGGCCCCAGGGGTAAGAGAGGGGACATTTCCTTTCTGCTCATATGCTATCATTCGATTATTCATGTCTTGTACAAGTTGTAATAGGGAAGACATATCCATTTGTTTAACAAAATATCCCTTAGGAAGACCTGTTCTTTCAAGTTGTTCTTCATACTCTAAACGAGTATGCAGAGCGGAAACAAGGTTACCAATGGCCTTTTCCTCAAGCCTATGAGGATAGGGAGAAGGTAGAGCATTATAATAATGCATGAAAGAGGCTTGGTTCTAAGGGCGAATAAGTTCAGGAATTTGGTTATATAATTTGGTGAAACGCAAGTTGAAAAACTTGATAGTTTCACCATCTTTATAAGGAATGTTATTGTACTCCCGTAACCACTCGGTTGGGATTTTGGACTGCCCATAGGTAGACTTGAACCAATAGACTAAGTCCTCCCAGGTAGAAATAATCTTAGGAGGAAGGTAAAATAAATTGGTCACAACCTTCTGTTATCGGACTAATCGGTAGGTGTGGACACTGACAGATCTCCCTAGATCCACCTAGATCTAGAACAAAATAGGACAGGAAAGGACTCTTTCCCTAAGTTGCAATCATTGAATCTGCTAGTAAGGAGGAACAATTGGCATACATTTGTATCGCTTCCTTAGGTATTTGTTGCTCCCGCTTCACTCTGGTGCTCTCATGAGGTCAAGTCCAAGATAACACAAACCAACCAAAGTGAAGATAGCAAAATGTATTCAACGTCAACTTATGCATATGATCAAGGAATTACACAATAAAGTGAATGACTTTATGGGAAAGGGACATGTTGTTGTATCATATTAATTGAAAGTAGAAGATACAACCTGATCGCCTTGATGTCACAAGATTCCTTTCAGTGACCCTTGGTTCCAACACACACACTTGATCTGTACTTGAATGAAGAAGATACAATTCCTATTGATAGACCAACTAGAGTCTCCAAGCTTCTTTTTAAGCAGGGTTCTTCACACAATTCCTTCACCAATTCTTCAATTAATCTTTCTTAACATTTTCCATGAGAAAGCCTTCAATATATAGGAGAAGGAGAGATCGTTACATGGATGAGGATGATCCCATCAAATTTGAGAAGTCAGTAAAATGACAACCATACGAATGCCAACTCATTTTCTAGAAGATTCCCTTCTAGAACCCTCGAGACCTCTTCTCTTTTCCAAGCTTGAAAACAGGTTCGCACCCTATGTATGGAGAAAAATATGAGAAGTTCACACCCTAGATGAAGGTGGCCTATGAGAATCATGGATTCTCGCACCCTAGGCCATATCCAACCTACGAACTTACTTTGAAAATATGTTTTTGGAAGGAGACAAGATCCACTTTTCTCAAGCAAAAGGTCCTTGTTGGGAGCCTGAATACACCATTGTTAATACATCACCAAGAGGACCAAAATCATGTGTAATAGAATGCCCCCCAAAGTATGAGGCCGGAATTAGTGACAGCCAAAATACTTTGTAAACTGTGCATGTGTGTCAGAAACCAGGAGTACACCTAATCGAAAACCTGCAAACAACCAAGCATCTGCAGTATATAATACCAATTCTGAGGTATGCATTCCCATACTCAGATCACAAATGGATGTCATCATGAACGTGGGTCATGGCCACCAATCATACACCATGGATCCATGCCGTCAAAAATACTACATAGCCACTAGCAATACACTGTGGATCTATGAGAGAAGACTCAAATTAGGACGACATAGCCACATGACATACAAAGTGGATCTATGTGTCGATGAAAATCATACATACTCCATTGCAGCCTAGATCAAAAAATATGAAACCCAGGGTATTCAATCCCATCACCTGAAAGTATGAATCTGACCATGTGATTACATGTGCCGAAGTCAAACATGGTAGAAACCACTTGATTACCGGTCATTGATGCAACCATTAACAAGTGCGAGGGAAATCACCATTAATGTCAATGAATCCCAAGGTACACCAGTACAATCCAATGAATGTGAATAAATGAGATGAGGTCGAACATTCAACGGAATCTCCCGATCAGGGGTCAATAATGAAAACCCACTGACGAAAGCGAGAGAACCTTCCATTGAGGCATGCAAGTTCCAAGGTACCAAATAATTTATAAGTCTTGTTTCCGGATAATGAGTTGGATTCGACAGGACAAGACTCATCACAGGAGGGCCCTGATGTATCCCCCATCAATGACACGAAATAAGTAACAGATTTTGAAGGTGAAACAGAGTATGAATATAGATGACAATGGACACAGGGAAGGCCGACTCGGTAAGGATGGACAACTGCAGATGGCCGACTCAATAAAGGTTTCGTATGAACTTCTATTGAACATATGAATGACACGACCAATGATTTGGCAGCACTGACTCAAAGACAACTCAGGATATGACCTTGTAGCAAGTCAAATGAGAGACAAATGGATTTCCCAAACCATCTTCAGATAATGAATAGGGGGTGTCATGTTCAAGAGCAACACTTACTGCCAATAATATGAATACGAAAACACATCCCTTTCCCAAATTTTCCCTAACCATTTCTGGCGAGTACCTCTTTATTTTTATGCAAGCTTGAGGTGGATAACATATGCTTGTTGATGTAAGCTCATCCTTCGGGCGAGTCCCTCGGAGTATGTTTAACGAACCCTAAGAAGGAGTGGTTCGGTCCCATTACGGGTCTTTTGATGTTTCTTTAACGAGTCCAAAGATAGAAAACTCGAAGGTTTTTCATGATTACAGAGTCTGGAAAAACACTCAAAAGAGAACTCTCTCAGTTCTTTTTTCGTAAAGTAGTCTGATGAGACCGAAAAAGAGATAAATTATCGCCCAACAGACGCTTTCTTCAAATACTTTAACGAGCGTGAAAATAGAAAGATCACTCGGCCATCTTTTCATGTTTAGAGAGTCTGAAAAGAGCTTAAAGAGAACTACAGGGGGTTCCTTTTTCGTATAACCTAGATGAGACCGAAAAAGTGATGAAAGTGTGCTCGATTACGTTCTCATGTATTTTCAAGCGTGAGAACGAACAAATACCAAGCTCGAGGTTTTTTCTAAAAACCATAAAAAACAATTAAGCATGCGATGAAAAAGAGAAAATACCCATACTCCTTCATGTAGACTTCAAAGTTGTTATATCTGCAAAAATTCGCACTCATAGGGATATTAGGCATTAGGTTTGATGAATAAAACAATATAAAAATCAACAAATATGGTAAAAAGTAAATATAAGTGGGTAAAAGGGATTTTACCATAGTCATTGTGACTTTGCCAAGAATTTAGCCCAAAACCCCTCTTTTGCCCTTGAATTTCAGTGCTCGATTACAGAAGGTATAAGCAACCATTTGGTGAACCGTCTCCGTCAATGAGGTAAGATCCCTGTCTTCTACCTTTTCATGGTTCAATTTTTTGTTTTCATTGGCAAAATTCAAGTTTTTGAGTTTGTTTTAGGGCCAAAACTTGCGTCCAGTCGTTCTCGTAGGCTATCCATACGGGACCTGCGAGAATGAATGATTCTCGTAGGTGGCCCCAAATACACCTACGAGAACCTTGCACTGTGCTAAAGGGGCACCTGTGAGGGATGCAAAATGAAAATTTACTTTGATTTTTGCTCGATGAAAAATATGCCAAGGCTTGAAATGAGTTGTTGACTCTCTTCTTATGGTTCTTGTGCAGGCAATTAACCATCACGATGTTGGAGTGGCACGAAAGAGAGCATGAAGAGGATGATGCTATTTTCAGGAATGACCTGAGCACCATTGCCTCTCTACGATACTGTGTTCTCCTGAAATTCTTTCGGATCCTGGGCATGAGGGCCCAAGTCAGGCTGTTGGAGTACCTCGTTCATACGTGGGACATGGACCAACAAGTATTCCACGTGGGGGTACACACATTGTCTTTGGATATCAAGGACATTTACTTTCTAATAGGACTGTCATGACGTGGGTACCACGCTAGCTTGACCGGTAGCCGAGGTGGTGGGCTGCCTATGAGTGAATATTGTCGTCAGTACTGTGTTCTAGAGGTGGAAAGAAGCAAAGGAAAGGTGACTATTTGGGGGGTCTAGTATTTGACCCTTCGCACCATCTTGTTCACCATTGCTCGTATGGCTGGGAGCATTGCTCCACACATGGATCTCTATAGCTATTTTCAGTATTCCATAGACTGTACTGAGCCTCAGGTTTTTAACTGGTCAGACGCAGTCCTTCGTAGCATAAAGAGGCAGTTGACAAAATGCAGAAGAGGTAACCTGAAGAAATTCAGGTACGGATCACTTTTGGTGTCCTTCTTTCTCGAGAGGGTTCCCTTGCTGAGATTACAGGTTGAGTGGGGTTTACCGGCCCCACAATATCCAAGGATGTTGAGGTGGTGCAACCTCATGGCCCGACATGTAGCTGGGCCTATCATCAAATACAATGATTCCTTCTTCAACTGGTTGCGGCCACAGATGTTGATGGTCAACGATTATGCCTATGTCGGGTTGGATTTCTGAGGGGATCCATACTTGGCCCTACCTGAGGATGCTCAGTGGGGAGATCTAGGTAAGAAGTACACATTTTGTTCTTTTAAATGTTTTTGTAATTTTTATCATATGAAAATGTTTTTATGTTTGCCCAAGAACTGATCAAAAATCGCTTTTTGAATGACACAGATGTGGGGCCATAATAACCTCCAGGTACGTCTCCTATTCAGCGACGAGGAGAGGTGGCTCCAGTGCCACGATGGGATGTTGAATATTATGAGGCAGTGGAGCAAAACTTATAGGGGTTGACTGCTGATATTTCGGACATGCCTATCGGAGAGGTCCCTCGGCGTTATCAGCACCATATGGTGGGCGTGTCAGAGTCTATTAGTCGACTTCTTTGTAGGGTTTCCTAGGCAGTCATGTGTTATCGTGAGCGTCACCCATGATACTACTTTGTAGAAGCTATGAGCTTCATATTTTGAAATTTTTGGTCCTTGGACAGAACTTTTTGTAAAAAACAATTGATCGTTATATACATATATACGGCTCCTACCAGCTTATCTTGTGTTATGTGGTACATGTGATGTGATTGGTTTATAAATGGCCCAAATGTATGTCTAATACATAGTTAGCTAATGCATCAGTTAATGTATTTAGACATCTAGGAATATGTTGATACTCAATATAATCAAAATAATGCTCCAAGAGGCGAATTCGTAAATATACCCGTAATAAAGTAGGACTTCGAATAGCATAAACATTACTTAATTGTAGCACTACTAGATGCGAATTGAGTCATACAACCAAGTGACGGATAGTGAACGAGATAGCATCAATCAACAATTCGATAATGGTGCTATACTCTACAATATTATTGGTCATGCGGCCGAGACACACACCTCATAGAGTGATAAGTTTGTTTGTAGGGGCGTAAATTGCCCAAGCAGTAGAAGCAAGGTTCTGAGTACTACATCTAGCACCATCAGCGAAGCCAATGTAGGGTAGCGAAGACTCTGACATCTGGAAACCAAACACAACGTAACATAAGGGCAGAGACCAGATAACGAAAAAGCATACTACAGTAACACACAAGAAGTATGATACAATAAAATACAAGTACTCATGCACAGGTGATATTAGGCATAGTACTTCTTTAAGTACAACCCATTTCTGGGTTCACTCAAAGGGATACCATCGTAATATATTAACTCGTAAGCTCCCTTTTCCAGCACTCGTCTAACGATGTAAGGACCTTGCCACATAGCTTCAAATTTTCTAGCTCCTAGCATATCCCAATCTTGTTCGTAAAGGAGAACCAGATCACCTTCGGAGAAAATGCGAGTTTTGACATGTTTGGCGTATTGGGCCTTGACACATTTCTTTTGGGATTCTATGACTAGGGTGGCATCGCGTCGAGTTTCGTTTAATCGCATGAGATACAACAGACGTTCTTCTTCGATGGAAGTGTTTGGTAGGAGTTCGACGGCTAGTTTTAGGGAGGGCATCTCACATTCAATCAAGAGGATGGATTCTAGACCATAGACTAACCGAAATGGTGTAAACCCAGTAGCAGACTTAATAGACATCTGGTAAGCCCACAATGTTGAAAAAAACATTGTGTTCCAACTCATTTTGTGAATCCCTATCATTCGTCGAAGCATGGTTATGAGGACTTTATTAGTCGCTTCAACTTGGTCGTTGGCTTGTGGGTAATAGGGCGTTGAGTTCTCATGGCGAAGACCCAACTTTTCAGTGAGTTCGGACATCATGAAGTTTCTAAAGTGGCTACCTTGATCGGTGATGATAGCCTAAGGAACACCAAAATGAGATATGATGTGATTGAATATGAATAATGTCGCGGTCTTTCCGGTGTTGTTGAATGTTGGCATCGCCTCAGCCCATTTCGTAAAATAGTCTACAGCTACAATAATGTATCCATGCCCCCTGGCCGAGTGAGGGTAACATGTCATGAAATCGATACCCCATTTCGCAAAAGGACCGATGGAGACCACAGGGTGAAGAGGAGCACGATGTGATCGTATCTTATGGTTGTAGGTCTGGCAAGCGTGGCATTTTTGGACGGCAATTATACAATCGTTAAATAAAGAAGGCCAAAAATACCCTGCTCATAAGAGCTTCTGGGCAATACAATACCCGGACATATGACCACCATAGGCTCCAAAATGGAAATCATTTAAGGCTTTCTTGGCTTCGTCAAATGTGAGGCAACGTTGAAAAACTGAGTCAATCCCATGACGATAAAGAGTATCACCGAGGATAATATACTGACGGGATTGGTAGTGTATTCGACGTCGGTCAGTATTGGACAAACTAGGCCGGAAAGTCTGGGTTTGGAGATATATGATGATATCTCCGTACCAAAGATCATCGGAACTAATTAGGAAAAGGGATTCATCGGGTAATGAATCGGCTGCTACATTTTTCATTTCAGAGTAGGGAAAGTCGCATATTAACTCAGCAAAAGCTAAGGATTTCTTGGACTTAGTGCGTTCGAATTCTAAGTCAAACTCCTGTAGTATCACGATCCACTTGGAGTATTTTCCCCCTAGCAGTTGACGGGTGAGAATGTGTTGCATAGGGTTGCAGTTAGAAATTACTGTAGTCTTGCGAGAGAGGATATAGTGCCGGAAACGTTGGAATGCTTGGATGGCTGCCAAGACCAATTTTTCAACATGTAAATACTTGGTTTCGATAGGCGTTAGGCTTCGACTCAAGTAATAGATGAAATGTTTGTCATGAGAATCATCCTCCTGGACAAGAACCATAGCGATGGTGTAATCCGAGGCTACGAGGTAGAGGAAATAATCGCGACTGTAATCGGGGGGGGAAGAGAAGTGGAGCACGTGTCAGGGACAGTTTCATAGATTCGAAAGCTTTATTGGTGATGGTATCGCATACAAACTCGAACCCATTTTTTAGTAGTCGCATAAATCCAGGAGTTATCTCGGCATAGTTTGGGATGAAACGACGAAGAAATTTTTCTTTCCCTTGCAAACTTTGTAACTGGCGAAGTGAAGAAGGAGGAGGGAGATTGAGGATCACCTCGACCTTCAAAGGATGTACCCGGATCCCTTGATGTGAAACAATAAATCCTAGAAGTTGGTTGGATTCTATGCAGAAAACGCATTTGTGAGGATTCAAGCGTATATGGTAGAACTGACATCAGAGGAAAATGGCTCGTAGGTGTATGGGATGATCGACTCGGCGCATGGAATGAGTGGGTAAGTCATCAAGATATGGTTGCACAATGTTCTTGATATCATGGAATGCATAAGACATAGCGTGCTGAAAGTTTGCACCAGCGTTTTTGAGACCGAACGAAATTTTTCGATAAGAAAAAGTGCCCCAAGGACAAATAAAAGCGGTTTTGTGTTGGTCCTTGGGAAAAATATTGATTTGATTATATCCAGAGAAACCATCCATCAGAGAGAAGATTTCACTTTCGGCACAATCATCGACAATCTGGTCGATGAAGGGGGTAGGAAAGTTGTCTTTAGGACATGCTTTGTTAATATCCCTATAATCAACACACACATGAATTGTGCCTTATTTCTTGTCGATCGGGACAAGATTGGAAACCCGGTCAGTGAGAGCCACCGGGTAAATAAATCTAGCTTTGAGAAGTTTCTCGACTTCAAGCTTGATAGAGGCTGCTTTACGTGGGTGGACCGGATGAAGGCATTTTCGGATGGGTTTAGTTTCTGGGTATGTCTTAATTTCATGTATCACAATGTTAGGGTCAATACCTGGAATTTCTTCATAGCTCCAGGTGAAGACATCATGAAATTATTTGACAAGTGACTTGTAGGTGACGATCTCCTCAGGGGAACACGAAGCTCCAATATGCACATTTTCGACAATTCTAGGTTTGATGGATATGTCGAGGGGAATAGTGGGTGAGATATTGCTTAAGTTCCCTTCAGAAAACACATCGTGTGTGGACTCGGGAATGGTGGAAATGACGACAACGGTCGACGAGGTCGAGATCCGTTGGTAGCTCTCAATGGTGTGTTGTTCCAGGAAGAGGATGGAACGATGATGCCCATCGTCCCAAGGGGTGTCTTCCATGACAGACATAATCATCTTGTCTATGGGAAAAATGACATGGAAAGGATCTAGAGATAAATCATCAAGAGAGGGGGTAGAAGGGGTTGTCGATTGAATGGCCTTATAGGCGGACTCAACCAGACTCAAAGGCATTTCATCATTGTAACGAAGATGATCGTCGGGGTCGGGTACCATCCATGGGTCGTGAGACGCAGGGGTTCCGGTGGAGATCATGTTGATTGAAGCGATAGATGGATATGGAACATCGAGTGGTGGTATGGGGAAGGTACCCATCAATGAAGAGTCTTTAAGAAGACCCGCACCTACATTCTCATATCCAGGGGGCTTTTGGCAATAAACGGTACGTTGTCAGTGCATGTATCCGAGTTAAAGAAGGTTAATTGTTCGATGGTAATTACCTTTCCTTGATGTGGGAAACGTACAACATGAAAAAGAGTCGACACAACTGTGTGCATGGAATCAATCCAGCTACGGCTGAGAAGGAGGTTGTAATAGAAAGGAGCGTCGAAGACTTCCACTTCAACTTGGACCGTTTTGCCTTCTAAAGTGATTGGCAGTGAAGGGAGGACACCGTAAGGCTTAAAATCGGAGCCATTAAAGGCTTTCAGTGTGTTATGGGATTTAGTCAAAGAGGGCGAGTACTGGTGGATTTGGGGAGGGAGTCTCGTTGGCAAGCCAGTGGGACCATAAGCAGTCTGCATATAATGCGAAGACCCAGGTAGATTCGGTGGTTGTTGTGGAGGAAAGTAACTCATGGGATTGTATCCTTGAACAGGGGCGTGGGGTTGAGCATTCGAGCCCCAAATAGGATTGGATGTACCTGGATATGGTTGGCCTATACTAGGGGGTATAATGGATGTAGTTGGAGGTTATTTCCCCCTAGTCGATTGAGGATTATGTTGTATTAGATGGTTCCAATATTGGGACAAGGATGGAGGTATGTTCTGTCCATAGGGTGGGGTCAGTGGGGGTTGTGCTTCGATCGGGGGTTGTGTTCCAATCGAGGTTTTCCCTGTGAGGGGGGGTTGAGTCAAGCCTCCTTGGTGAAATTTCCCACCAACGGGAATCTGGTAATTTGGTGTGAACGACAGCATGGTACCACTAGGATCAGCATCACCGATAGAGGACGAAAAAGGTCCTTTGAAAGAGGGCGGAGGAAGTGTCGGAATGAAACCCGGAGGAGAGTGCCCAGAAGAAGAGGGACCACCAGGAGTTCCGTATGTGATTTGCGTAGGAACAGGAATAGAGTCGTTCAACGCACGGTATCCGGGTGGAAGAGTCGGGGTGACTCTGGGCGAAAGTAGTGTGCCAATAGGGTCTTGGCTAGTCGTGGTAATCCCAGTGTGAAGACTCATAGTATCTATGTAATGGACCATTTGTAAAGGGAGATTCAAGGTGTGGTCAGCTCATGGAGCTTCTGTACCAGGAAAATAATAAGCAGTAGTAAAAGGTATTGCGTCTGGGTCAGAGGTTTCGGGGAACGTAGGTGAGACGGTAATATCAACGCCCGCTCCTGAACCAAAGAGACCCTGTCTAAAAACACCAATAGTCCAAAAAGGATCTTGGCCCTCAGGTCCTGGAAAAGGTCCAGTTGGTGATCCAGAAAACAAAACAACTAAGTCTCCAGAAGAATTCACTCGCATAATACGTCTCTCAGAGTCGGGATGAAGTCGAAAGTCCTCTTGAGAATTGGTAATTCGGAACCGTTCTAGAGAGTCAGTTCTTTCCACTTGTGGAGTGGTGACGTCTTGGACTTCACTCTATTGAGGAGAGCCCTCCGGTGAGCTGGTAGGCAAGGGTTGAGAACCTTCCAGATTTTCTAGGGGTAAGCCCTGCATTCTACGTGAACGACGTGGAGGGTCAATTATGAACGAGTTAAAAACTTACAAAGAAAATTCTATGTTCAACTTCGGTAAACAAACAGCATGCGCTAGTAAAAAATCTAGGAAGCAAAACCAGGAAAACAAGACCTTCTAATTCTGAAGTCACTAGTTGGTGATGAAGTCCAACGTTGCAACAACGAGATGAAAAGGGGCTGGGCTAGGGTGGAAAAGTTACATTGATGACCTTCTTAACGGACTTACACCCTAGTGCAAGCTCCCACACATAATCGTGGCTATACCCTCCAAGGAGCTCGAGCGAGTTTGGCCAACGTCGATTCTAGGTACCGTGAAGACTTTCCCCTTCACAGTCACCTTGTGTAAGACCCTAAGAAGATAGTCCACTAAGGTTACCACCAACAACAATAAAGCCTGGGGGGACAGTCGACAATCCGATCCACACACAAGGGCAGGGTATCTAGCCCAAAATCAGCTTGAGAGGCTTCCACTCATCATTGTGGGTATACCTCCAAGTGGCCCTCGTAATACATGAAATCTCTACACCAATATCAACAAAGCAGGGTGAGTAACTCTGTCAATATCAATGTGACCTCGGGTTTGACCCTTGTATGAGAAGGGCTTCCCAAGACAAAATGTTGCAAATGGAATTTGACACTCCTTAACACAAGATGCTATTGTGTGTTTTGTGCTTTGGAGAGTGTATCTCTCTGCCTATTCCAAAGCTCTAGACTAGCTAATGTTGGTGTAATAGTGTCCTACAAAAGAGTTACTAGTTAAATTTTAAAATTCACACAATATTATTAAAGGCTATTGTTACTCAAAGGAGACGACAATGAAACCGATGTTGTGTGAGACTCTGACCCAACAATGAATAGATAGGAATGAAAGATACCAATTCTTGTTCGATGAATCCTATTTATAGGAGGGAAAGAGGAGTTTTCTAGAACAATCTTGAACTACGATATACAATCTTCTTTAAAATTCAATATCAACGAATCACGAACAATGCCAATTCTCTATTTGCTCTATTTCAATCAATTGATTTCCAATATTTTCAAAATAAAAATTGTTTTTAAAAAGAAAAATGTTTTTTACTTTTCAAAAAGAACCACATAACGGTGGTGTAACTAAGGAAAACCAATAACTAATGAAAAGCAACATACAAAACCTAAACCAATCTTTCAACAAAGACAAGAATAACAAGCAGACAAGACTAGTCTTTTCAAATGCATGAGGGTAACAATTTTCCAAGCAATGGGCATTTCAGAAAGACAATAAATCCCAAATTTTAAACCGATCATCGTCTCCCAACCAAACAATCACTCAGATTCCAGGATCAGAGATTATATCCTTGCTAAGAAAAGGTCAAGATATGACAGTTGAGAAAAAGAATGAACAAGAAGATTCTTTTATTTCCGAAGATTGATCGTTCACAAAATCCGAAGTCAAGAAACAATCAACCAGTGGCCCAAGAAGTTCTCTTCAGACACACATACAAATTTGGGTATCTGAGCACACAAAAACCTTAATCCCAAAATTTTGCAAAATGGGTTCACAGGCAAGCAATGGTGTACAGTGAGACAATGGAGCATTCTCGCAGGCTAGCCACAAGCAGAGTGCGAGAGGTTCGCACTGGACTGCACAGTAGGGTGATAACTACAGTAGTTCTCGCAGGCAAAAGAAGGGTTCAGTGCAAAAAGGCCTGAAACTAGGCAAAATTTGGAAAAAAGACAAATTTTTTGAAGGGACTTCTGGATCCAGAGAGTCTGTCAAGGTCCCCTGAAGACTCAGAGATTGATAGAAATGAAAAAAAGGTAAGGCAAGAGAAAATGGCCAAGGAAAAACACCAAAAACCACTAAAAAATGGGTTGCATCCCCAGCGGAGTCACCAATTTTGTTATCGGACTAATCGGTAGGTACGGACACTAACAGATCTCCCTAGATCCACCTAGATCTAGAACAAAATAGGACAGGACAAGACTCTTTCCCTAAGTTGCAATCATTGAATCTGCTAGTAAGGAGGAACAAGTGGCATACCTTTGTATCGCTTCCTTAGGTCTTTGTTGCTCCTGCTTCGCTCCGGTGCTCTCATGAGGTCAAGTCCAAGACAACACAAACCAACCAAAGTGAAGATAGAAAAATGTATTCAACGTCAACTTATGCATATAATCAAGGAATTACATAATAAAGACTGAATAACTTTATGGGAAAGGGACATGTCGTTGTATCATATTAATTGAAAGTAGAAGATACAACCTGATCGCCTTGATGTCACAAGCTTCCTTTCATTGACCCTTGGTTCCAACACACACACTTTATCTGTACTTGCATGAAGAAGATCCAATTCCTCTTGATAGACCAAATAGAGTCTCCAAGCTTTTGTCTAAGCAGGGTTCTTCACACAATTCATTTACCAATTCTTCAATTAATCTTGCTTAACCTTTTCCATGAGAAAGCCTTCAATATATAGGATAAGGAGAGATGGTTACATGGATTAGGATGATCCCAACAAATCTGAGAAGTCAGTAAAATGACAACCATACAAATTCCAACTCATTTTCTAGAAGATTCCCTTCTAGAACCCTCGATACCTCTTCTCTTTTCCAAGCTTGAAAACAGGTCCACACCCTATGTATGGAGCAAACTGTGAGAAGTTCGCACCCTAGATGAAGGTGTCCTACGAGAATGAGGGATTCTCACACCCTAGGCCATATGCAGCCTGCGAACTTACTTTGAAAATATGTTTTTGGAAGGAGACAAGATCCACTTTTCTCAGGCAAAAATTCCTTGTTGGGAGCCTGAATACACCATTGTTAATACATCACCAAGAGGACCAAAATCATGTGTAACACCTTCCCTTAAATGGAATTAACAAATAAGTGCATACAAGTGTCATTGTCATTGGATTCTATGTTGTGACAGACATTAGAAAATTCCACCAAGTGTTCATTCGTAGTGACCGTGTTATTCCTTGAAAACCTAGGGATATTCTCTTTGAATTTAGGAAGTGGAGGAGTAGCAGGTGTTATGTTAAGAGGGGAGGAAACATACCACGGAGTAGTTGTAGCATCTTCTTCAAACTGAAAAATCCCATACTTTTTAATGACCTTGGTGGGGTTTGTGGTAGATTGGACAGGGACTTGATGAATATACAAGCTACCAATCATTGACGAGGTTGAAGGTTGATATGAAGAAGCACCTCTAATTCCACCAGATCCACCACTAGATTCCATCTTGTAAACGATAGGCAAGGGAGAGAAAGAGGAACTGGCTGAATCAGACAAAGTTCTCCTTAGAGTGCTTTGTTGGGCTGACAAAACAATGTTTCTTCTTCCTACTTCAGAAATAGGATTAATCTCAAGTGATAAATCTCTTCTTCTCCTAGATATGTGAGGGTTTAAGGACATGAAAAGAAGATCAAAACTGTAGGAAAAAGAAAAA
Source organism: Picea engelmannii (assembly GCA_009831015.1). Taxonomy (NCBI): domain Eukaryota; kingdom Viridiplantae; phylum Streptophyta; class Pinopsida; order Pinales; family Pinaceae; genus Picea; species Picea engelmannii. Next base: position 25,885 of record WSFP011383057.1, read on the forward strand.
CTATGGTTGATTCCTAGGTTGTCTTTGCCTAGCTTCCCAACTTTCTTGGATACTTATGTCTTGTTCAATCGCTACCCATGAGTGCCCCAGCTCAACCCAAGTATTAGCAGTCTCTAAGATGGTATTAAACAAGGTTAAAGCAATGGTGGTCTGATCTTTGAGACCGGGCTCAATAATGGGCTGCCTTGCAACATGTACAGTCATGAAAAAAGAAACAGTCAAGGAATCGAAAGTAATGAAATAAATAAATTCAATGAAAATCAATCTTACAATCAACCCGAGAGATATTGAAGATCTCCCCAGTATGGTCACAAAATAAATGTTGAGGAAAAGATATGAATTTTTCTTACTCAAGCATTTTCGAATGTTTCTTGGCTAAGGCAAGATAGCCTAGAATATTACCCTATGTTTATAGCCTCAAAAAGTGTTTCCCAATACACAATGATTAATTACGAGGGTTTAGGATGATTTTTTTAAATAAAAGATTGTTGCAAAATATAACCATTTTATATCATTTTCTGAATATAACAGATTGCAAAAGGTAAATGTGGAAATCAAAAGCAAAAATACCAAGTCACATATTAACACAGATGAGACAGAATAGCAAACGCTTTATTTCATTCCAAGAAATCAAAAGAATCATTCTCTTTACAAAAATCCTTGTGGGGGCATGGACCAAGGTCAAACTTAAATATCCCTGATGAAAACCATACAAAAGGACTCTGACAATAAGTAAAAACTGAACTTTAAAATCTGGATCATCTTGCTAGAGATTGTTTCCCACTTGACTCTGCACAATATCCTTTATCAGTCATGAAATTTAATTCATAAACAGACAAGTCTACACAAACTATCAAAGATAGATAAACACCTCTAAAACAAGCATCTGAATGATATGGTTCAACTTTGAACCTTGTTTTCTACAATAGGACCATGTTGTCATAAAAGAGAATTAGGATTTTAATGAATTGAAGAATGAATGAAAACTGAACTATATCAATAAAACTCAAGAGCAAACCTTAGTATGCTTTCTCCTTCTATTCTCCACTTGTTCTTCCTTCTCATTTGGCTTTTATGCATTCCAAATTAGTTGAAGTAGTTCAACTACCTCATTTAGTTAAGTTAACTAAAACTCAACTAACTTTTAGTTGAGGGGAAGAAATAATAATAATAATAATAAAGGGTCTTTTATTAAATAATAACTAGTAGGTGGGACCCCTTGTGACTCCCTTTATTTCTTATCAAAATAAACATAATTAGACAATAAATCAAACACATGCCTCCTTCTGGCTCCCATAATTATTTTCAAAATTTGAAATTTAAATATCAGAGATATTTCAAATTATATCCAAACATGTAAAAATCCATAATATCCAAAAACAGTTTGTTGTCCAAAACTTTTAGCAGCCCAATATCCTCAATAAATCAATCATAAACACATAATCAAAAACCATATTTTCCACTTTGAGAGGAAATTTTTCCTTTGTTGTTGCTATCCCCTTTAGACTTCCATGAATTAGCCTTAGGTTGGGTGGAACCTTAAGGCTTGATATCACTAATGACATGGGAGCAGTCATCTCTCAAGTGCATATAGGATGATACTGACTTGGGTGAGTCACTTGAAGAAGAGGAGGGACCAGCAACAACTTTACCTTTATCATGCACATGGTGGGCCTCGGTTTTGAGTATTTTTCTTGCATGGGAGGACAGTACAAGTGAGTGTGCAGCGACAATATGAACATTTGGGTTAGCAGGTGGAGGAGGAGGAGGTAATGACAAATTTGTCTAGCCACGATGGTGGGAGACTGTTGGGTGAACAATATCCTACCATCCATCATTCTCAAGAAATTCAGGTTGCAAAGATACATGAGGGGGCACAGGGATACCTGTGTAAGATACCAGATATATAAAATATGCAGAACATAAATGAAATGCTAGAAATGACAGAATAACAGTAAAATATCTCGCATAATCTTCACAATACACAGAAATGATATACGAAATAGCAACAGAAACAACACTTTGATTCAGATAGCAATGTTCACAGGCCTCTTCGAGGGGGAAACCTCCACTCGAGCAGTGCTCTATTACAATAATATCCAATCTAGGGTTCACATACCCTCGCCCCTTATTTATACTAAATATGTCTATTAAGAGAAGCATCTAGAGGAAGATCCTTCTAGAAGCAGAAGCTTCTATTAGGTCTTCTTACATCCGCCTTATTCTATTTTATTGAAAGGTCTTATTAATATTGACCTTTATTACATCTTAATACATTGATCTACCTATGTGCAGGTTAGGACCTTAACATGTCCGCCCCCTTAAAAACAGCCTTGTCCTCAAGGCTTGAGATGTGGAAATTGTTGCAGAATGGTAGCTGGTTCCCAAGTGGCATCTGCTAGAATCATATCTTTCCACTGTACTAGCACTTCCTTGATGGTTCTCTGACACAGACGACGCTCACGCTGGTCCAAAATTGCTTCTAGTTGTAGCCAAATGGATCCTTCTTCAGCTAACTCTAGAAGGTTGGTTTGAATTTGGCACCTAATTCCAATCACCTTCTTCAAGCATGAAACATGAAAAACAGGATGTAGCTTCGACTGACTGGGCAGAGATAACTGATATGTGACTTGTCCCACACACTTGAGAACTGTGTAAGGGCCATAAAATTTGGGTGCTAGCTTCTGACACTGCTCTGCCTTGAGGGAAGTTTGCTTATATGGTTGCAGTCTTAGAAACACCTGGTCCCCTTCGGAAAATTGACGTTCAGAGTGACCTTGATCTGCTTGCTTCTTCATTCTATTCTGGGCCATGACCAAGTTCTCTTTAAGGGTACGAAGGATATCCTCTTGTACTGTAAGTGTTTGGTCAACCGCCTGGACCTTCGAGGTACCCGGTAAGTATGAGAGAACTGATGGTGGCTTCTTTCCATACACTGCTTCAAAAGGATCCATGCGAGTGGCTATATGGTATGTAGTGTTGTACCACCATTCGGCGAGGGGTAACCATTGATCCCACTGGTGTTGTTTTTCAGAGGCAAAGCACCTCAGATATGTTTCCAAACACTTGTTGAATACTTTCATTTGACCATCTGTCTGGGGATGATAAGCTGAGCTGAGATGCAATTGGGTACCTTGTAGCTTGAACAATTCTTGCCAGAAATTGCTTGTGAAAGTTGGGTCTCGATCAGAAACAATAGAGTTGGGCAAGCCATGAATCTTGAAGACCTGATCCGTGAAAGTTTGAGCCACCGTGGATGCAGTAAATGGGTGGTGAAGAGCACAAAAATGAGCATACTTGGAAAGGCGATCCACCACCACCATTATGACTGATTTATTCCCTGATTTGGGTAAGCCTGTAATAAAGTCCATAGAGATA